>JBBPBX010070444.1:0-18589 GCA_038048925.1 Garcialebias charrua | reverse complement strand
CCTGAGACAACTTTGCAGTGAATTGGTGCTATGTAAACTGAATGTTCTCCTTGTATCATCTCAAATTCTTCCTGGAGAACTTGAGCTCTTTCAGGAGAAAAGTTCAGCAAGGATTTTTTTTAATGGCCTGCTCAATAGTACATTTAACAAGCAGGCCTAGCTGTTCTTGTGTCGGATGTCTTCTCCTCTCCTGGATCAAGCTCTGGTCCTTCCTCACAAGTGAGAACGTCTGAAGTATTTCTCTGAGGCTCTCCATGGTGAATGAAGGGTCTCTGGAGGTCGGTCATCAGAGATGAAGCCCTCCTCAGGGATATCTTCATCCTCTGAATCAACCCTGTGGCTCCTGGAAGTTGATGGTGAAGGTCAGAGTTGACCACAGATGGAAGTCTGACTTGCTGTCCACAGTTCTGACCTGGGAAGGTCTTGATAGATGGATCTTAGGTCCAAAAGTCTCCAGGATCTCTGGTACCCCAGTACATGTCATTCTGTGACAGACTTCACCAGCAGATTTTCTAATTTTACCTTTCAGGCCTTTGAGGTGTGATTTTGTCTTGTAGACCCAAGCCTGGAGGTGTTCAGCCTGTGAAGGGTTTCTGGTCATGACTGCTGTTGGAGTTGTAGCTCCATGAACTCTCTAGCTCCATGAACACCTGACAGACTAAAAGAACCTTGTTTTTTGATTAACCAACGTTTTGATGAGCTCGGGACAAGAACCTGCTAGAACTGAGACATTTATGAATCTTTAAGATCAAAGGATAATAAAGATCAAGGGTGTTATGTAAACTCCACCCACAATGTTTGTTTGTTCATTTATTCATTTCATTTCAATTAAAAAACAATACAATTTTAAGATAAAAACAGAAATTAAAAATACCTATAAAATGAAAGGTAGCAGAAGAAGAATAAATCTTATCATTTCTGCCCCCTCTTAACAAAATCAGTTCAAACAATCAATTCAAGCAATACTCACAAATAATACAACAAACCACAAAACTTATCACAGTTATTCATTATATTTCCCAAATATTAACTAACTTAACTGTATCTCATCAGCATTATATTCTTGATCTTTTTCTTAAATACAAATAATGATTCCTCTTTTTTAACATCATTATTCAAACCATTCCATAAACCAATTCCCTTCATTAAAGTAGACCTACCCTTTAAACTTGTTCTATATGAAACCGGGATAAATGCAGCACACGAAGCTTCAAATAGAAGGGGTTCTTTATTCTCAAAAATAAACTATTCCCTCTGAGTTATATATAAAAAATAAGAAAAAGTCCGTGTTTCGAACGGCAGCAAGCCTTAGCTTCAAATAAAATGGCGGACCGACAACACGGTTAGCACCCAACAGAGTAGCATGCAGCTGCACGTAACAGCTGAAATCTAACAGCGTGAAAGCTACTGCATAACAAACGGCAGCGGCACTCTACGAGAGAAAACAAACAGAAATAAAACATTAGCATCGTCTCTATAGCTTCATTCACGGAAGATAACAGAAATAAAACATTAGCATCGTCTCTATAGCTTCATTCACGGAAGATAATTCAGTTCCAACAATTACCGAACACTTGGATTCTCTTTTCACGTGGCCAGAGTTGTCTCCTTCACCAAGTCTCAGATAAAATGTCCTTCTCTTCCGTTTTTACCAGTCCGTGCTACCGTACATAAACAAAGGGTTTTTTCTCTATTTCCGGTCCTTTTAGACCTCTCTGTACCAACAGCACCACATGCTGACAAAAACAAGAATTACAACCAGTAGGTGAAAGTAAAGCAAAACATGTTTTTTTTTTGTTTAAAAATACATGTGACATGTACCCATTTTTCACCTGGTTACATTCTCCCCTGCTTAAATGTCATCGTCCTCGGTGACAAAGCAACTGCTTTTTACCTCTTTTAAAGCTTCTCTAAAAAAACACAGAACCTAAGCTTGCAATAATCTGTGAAGCCATTTATGAGTTCATTTCTGGCCCCAACACTGACCTAGGTTGGTGATGTGGGTTTGGGTGTTTCCCTACATTCACTCTTCTACTCCTGCGGGGAGCAGGTGTGTGAGCTTGTCTAACGCCAGGAGGAGACACTGGAATCTCACCCAGTTGGTCAATATCGCCTGCTTCATTGTCAACATGCTCAGTCTCCCTCTGTTCAATCACAGGAAGTTCACATTCGGAAGTCAACGGAGTCTCTGCTCGCTTCTGAACACTTTCACCACTAGGACAATTTTCTACACCTGAACCAGGATTTAAGTCAAAAGAAACCTCTTCAATGACTATACCCCCATCATACTCATCAGATGAGGCAGTGTGTGATTCAGTAGTATTTGTCTGTTTGGCTACAGTGTTCTCACTGTGTCCCTGGTTTGTGTCTGGCACATGGACACATGACCTGATGTCAGCCCTGTTAACCGTTTTTGTAGGCCCTCCCTCTGCAGGTCGTACTATGCAAGTTGTGCCTACTACGTCTACGAGTTGGTAAACAACTGGACTCCATGCATCCTGAATTTTGTTACGACCAGCTGGTCTGTGTCTCAGGTAAACATACTCTCCAACCTCAATCGAAGGACAGTACACTTTGTGACTATGCCGAGCAACGCGTTTCGCAGCTTTCTGCTCTGCATACTCTTTAGCTCTTTCATGTGCCTCTTTGAGTCTTTGCTGGTGCACAGCAAGCCAATCAAGATTTTTATCAGGAGAACTTTCATGCGCAAGCAATGCATCAACAGGAAGATGTGGGTCTACTCCATAGAGCAAGAAGTAAGGGGAATATCCGGTAGTCGCATGTGGAGTAACATTGTACGCATAAACCAGCTCAGGTAAATGTTCAGGCCAACGCCTCTTTTTGTCAGGTGGAAGGGTGCGCAACAGTTCATGCAGAGTGCGGTTAAAACGCTCACACTGGGCATTTCCTGTCGGGTGATGGGGTGTTGTACGTGTTTTTTTCACACCATACATTCTACAAAGTTCAGCAATAACCTCCGATTCAAAGTTACGGCCCTGATCTGAGTGAAGACGTTCAGGTACACCGTACTTCATGAACCACTCCTTTAAGAGGACTTTGGCTGTGGTCTCTGCTTTTTGGTCACGTGTAGGGAACGCCTGGGTGAACTTTGTAAACACATCGGTAATGACTAGAACGTTCTCACGGCCATCGGAAGCTGGTTCAAGGAGTGTGAAATCTACTGCCACCACTTCTAAAGGTCGTGTTGCCAAAAAGGATTTCATTGGAGGGTGAATCTTTGGGTGAGGCATCTTTGTGAGAATACAACGCTCACAGTTCTTAACCCATCGCTCAACATCGTTATGCATCCCTACCCAGAATGCTCTCTGTCTCAACAACTGTAATGTCCTCTCTATTCCCTGATGTCCCATAGAGTCATGGACACTCTTCAGCACAGCTGCTTGTAAACAACCTGGAACAAGCAACTGAAAGCACTCTCCAACACGATCATCCTTCACCACTCTGTACACCAACCCATCACGTATTGTTGAGGCAAACACTGATCCTCATATTAAATAATCGAGACGAGGAGACCTTTCTTCTCTTTGCCAGCAGGAGGAATTCTTTTAATAAGTTAATATGGAACAAATACAGCTGAACAGTCTATACCAAATCAAATCCGAATCTGTGTCCAGAATAGCAATGGAGGTTCATTTATACCTTTTACTTGACGTCATTAGAGGAGTTTACTTCCCGACAGGGGAAGGAAAGTTACACGTACACAGTCCCGTCAGTGGAAGAAATAAACAGTTCTGGGAAACGCAGGGACAGTGTACTTCCCTACAAGGGAACATAAACAGTTTAACTTATCTGCTTCTCGTCAGAGGGTAAGAGTTTTTCCCTCGCATGAAGGAAAACAAAATTAGGATTAATGACTTTGTTATTTCGGTTCTTACCAGATGTTCTATGAACTCTTGAACTTTTGTACGTGTTCTGTCCAACGAGTGTTGGATTTCTGGACTGGCTGTAATGTTTACCAAGTCCTACAAATACATATCAAAACCTACAATCCTCCCTTATTTATCTAAGATAAATCTCAATCTAAGGCTGACTAATTTCTATTTTTCAGTGCTGCATGCATAATACTAGTGAAGTTAATAAAAGTTAACATAATAAAAAGTTATATATCAACAAATTGAGATATATTAACAAAATTTAGCTATTCTCCTTAAGTGAAATCTTAAACTAGAAACTAAGCTAGACTGTATGTAAGGCTTTAAGGTAAGACGGATTTATCTTACCTAATTCTAATCTATGGAGGCAGTTGCTTCCACTCCTGAAGGAGCCGAAAACCCGTTGCTGGCTTAATTTCATTTATTAGCGGGACAAAATCTCTCCTTGGGACTCCCCTCTCTAGAGCTCCCACCATGGGCCAGGAGTGGCGGCATCCACCAATTGTTAGAGACCTTTATCGGTCATGTGGCTAATTCTTACCTCTTACCTCATTCCCTGTCGTATAAGACTTATGGTAAAGCCCAACCTTTGTGAAACTAAATGAAACTAAAAAATGATGTTATACTAAATTGATAAACTTAAACTAATAAACATAAATTGTAAAATACTAATTGATTTTAAGAAAATAAATGCAAAAATGGTAAAAGAAAATGATAAATTAATAAAACCTAAAAAGAAATTTACAAGAATGCAATCATAAAGGATACATGACATTCAAAAATAAATGTACAAGAATAAATGCTAGAACAATACTAAAATCATAAATGCATAAAGAATGAATGGTATACAAAATAAGCATACAAGAAAAATGATAAAAACATTAAACACAGATAAATGCTTCATGGTGCAACAACTTAAAAAATGGATTGAATACTTCGGCCGTTGATTGAATATAAAAGTCCTGCATCAAAAGTCCACGATGATGCCTGTTATAGATGAATATATTCAAAATAAAAGGTAGGAATAAAAGAATATACTGTAATGTCTTAAACCAAGTTCAGTTCAGTTCAGTTCAATGAATTTCTTCTTTTATTGCAACATTTAAAACAAAGTAGTGTTCGTTGGGGCAAGACAAAGTTCTGGAGGAGGGCTTTCCTTTAAGGAACATGTCACTTTCCACTTTGTTACCAGATCTCCAGTGGCCACTAAGCCCCCTCTGCCTCCATTGGCCTTCTAGCATCAGTCAGTTCAGTGGGAGGCGGGGAGACATGTCCTCTGAGGCCATCCGAAGCTGGACGAATTGTTTGCTGTAGTCAGGTCCATTTATTTTCATCATCTTACGAGTCCACCAATGCCTCCCAGCCGGTAGGACACAACATGTCAAAAAGGAAATTATAATTAGCACTAAGATTGTACTAATTCCTATCTTTAATATCAAAAATAACCCTTCACCTAAATTTAGATTAAAACCATTCCACGATCAGTCATCTTTACCAGCATTTTTATTAAGCATTACGTTCAAATCTTTATTCATTTCAAGGACTTCTGTGGTTTACTTGAAATTCACTGTTGGTTATAATAATTATAATTAATCCATTTAACATTTCTGTTTACTGTTATCTATGGACGGATAGATTCTATGCATGCTTTAGTCTCATACGAAATCCCTTTGTGTTGACCTATTGTACACAAATATACATTTTGATCCAAAACATCATATCTTTTATTTCACCTCTTATAATCATTTGTGTCTAATACAATCAACTCATTCACTCGATCATGCAACTTTTATTTTAACCATAGCAAATTTTCCAATCCATCTTGGTGACAAAATATTCAGCAAAATATCTTTTCCATACATCCAATAACTATCTGCAATATGAAAGGTTTTGTCAATGAATAGCTTATTGTTAAATTTTCATGTTCATATTATCACAATCTTAACTTAAAGATTCCAAGTTTTCATACAACACAGGTATATTGACAAAATGGCATCATATATGCATGTGGAAACCAAAAATGTAGCAGTTTCATTGTATTATCTAAATTAAATCCTTTACTTATAAAACATTTAATATTTAACGTTGTAATCTATTTTATGTCTTGTTGGTGATCCAATCTTGTTCAGTTTTGATAAAAATAACACCACATTCCTCTTGAATCTTATAACTACGATAGATATTCAGATAATTATAAAATTTCAAACATTGGTATGTTTGATTGGGTATTTCTTTGGTGTTTATTTTCTTTACATTTTTATTCTTTCTCTTTATTCTTTAACAAATTGTTGTGAATTGTACTTATCTGGAATCATTATTTGTAATGAACTAGGAGCTTTAGTTCATACAATGCATTCTTTTTAGGTCAATTCCTTTGGAGTATACATTTTCCATAAATACCAGGTATTTTGATTAGCTACTTCCCAAAATTCATTACTTTTAACAGGACGTGTCCTTCCTGACAACGCCATGATTTTTTAAAGTCTTTGTACAATTTACTTAAACAAAGGTTTAACATTGTTACAAGTTCAGATCTTTTAATCAAATCCAATCCTCCCTTTGACAATTTAAAATGTCAAAATGTAATCACCTAAGATAGTCAAAACTAGTTACCGTAGTTGTCTCTTAGGCTTTCTTTGAGTTAATGTATCTCCTTATTTAGGTCTCACATTAATTATAAATGCTTGTATAGGAATAATGTGTTCGGCATTAGTCAATTCAATGTTAAGCGTTGTTAATTGTATTGTTAATTTAGCCAAATTTGCAATATATTAGTTTTCCATTCTTTATTAAAGTCTACATTTCTTCATTTACTAGATTTCACGCGTTTTATACAACATTTAGTCGTGTGTTTTGATGAAAAGTTATAAAATTATATGTTACAGTTGGATTGCAATCATTGAACATGTGTATGAAATGTTTTATTAATGCTGACAAGTATGCCAGAATCGTGTTAAGGTGTTTTTGTTGTATCATACTCAACTTATGTTAAATAAATTTGTCCTGGTTCCGGCTGCAGCCTTGGCAAACACTCTGGTGACTGGTCTGCACGGACTTGGTCATGTTTTCTTTACTGGTGTCTTCACCTCCTCCAGTTCTGGTTCACGGTTCTGGTTCATGTCATCATGATGCCCCTAGAATTATCCAGAACAGAACACTTATCAGACTAGTTTTCTGCTCTTTGTCTCGGTGTCATTGTCAAAGTTTATTTTCTGCACAACACTGTCCTTGTTGGCTGGAACTCCGGTGCAACGACCGTGGCTATACCAGATACAGCTTCCATCTTCCTGGATTTCTGTGTGAACCATGTCGATCCTCTCATGTTGAACTTCTGCTTGAACCGTGCAGATCCTCTCTCAATCTCGACTTTGCAGCAGGTTGTAACTGGCCACCAACTGGCCATGGACCTTCCAGGGTGAGCCCTCATGCCTTGCGTCATGCCGTTTTCGTCCAGGAAAGACCTCGTTATCCACCTTGTCTCCACTCATCTCCTTTCTCATCATCTGTAGTGAAAACAAGCTTCCCTTCTCCTTTTCTTTCATAACATTCTGGTTCGTGCTTAAGAAAAGAGCTATGCAAAAGATGTTAATTGCTCAATATCAAAGCTGTTGCGTTAAAATTTTGTAAATAAAGCTGAAACTACTCAATGTTCTGATTGTGATCCACCTCCCTTTTATAATTTATTTTATTATTTTGGTGTTGTGCATCCATGCACTTCCATGCAGTTCATGTCTATTTTCTGTTTGTTAGATTAGTATTGATACTGATAACTGTGAGGTTCCATGCTTATCTTAAGTCATGCAATTGAATCAACCGTTTAGGTATTTGCTTCTTTGTCCATCAGACGTTTCTCCGCTTCCTGTTGAAAGCTTTGGTCAATCTTATGAGTCTGACACTCTGTTCCTGCTTAAAGATATTGATGGGAAAAAAAACAATACAACAAAATACTGTACAGTCCTTCTATTAATTAATTATTAAGTAACCAATTAATCAATTAATTAATTAATTATTGTTTTACCATTAGCGTTTTTCTACCACATTGTATGCCTTAAGAAACACTAAACACTGATAGTTTATTTGATACAACTAATAAATTCAGAGTATTGTTGTGTCTGTGTGTGATTAATACTTACTGAGCAGATTGATACTTACTGAGCAGAAATTTCAGGACATCAGCTTTATGGATCCTCTTCCGTATTTAGGAGCTGAAACAATAATCCTAACTGACCCTATCTTTTCACCTCAACAGTTTTTGCAAGCGCAGGAAAAATAGTTTGGTTATATCACAATAATTCATCATGCATGCACAGAACATCAATGTAACAACCTTCGTAACAAACATAACAGCTAAAGGAAAAATAGGTTAAACAAGTTGAAATGTCCACTGGAAGTCATCTGTCCGTGGACCTATCCTGTAAAAAATTACAATAGATATGGTTAGAAAAGTCAACATGAACAATACTGTTTGTACATTAATTCTTTTAACCATGCATTAATATAAAAGATTTACTTTAGTTTGTTGCAACATTTTGTCATCTGCAGAGACTATGTTAGTTGTATAGAACAATTCACTAAGTTTATCTGATTATGAACAATTCACTAAGTTTATCTGATTATCATGGGCGAGAAATATTAATTCTCTTCAGTGCACTGAAAACCCCAATTGTTACCGGTAGACTATTCAGATAAATCGGCTTAGAACCAATTTACTTTTTCTTTTCATGTTTTCTTTTGTTCGACATCTTTCTTTTGTAGAAGTTAAAATTAATTGTTTCATTAAATATTTCTTAAACATAAACATTTTGCTTTTATGGTCTAAACAAGTTCATTTATTTTGTTTTATTTATAAATTTTGTTCATTTTATGTTAGTTCTATTTTAAACAAAAACTCAACACAAAACATTCTCTCACAAATATCAACATACAAAATATAAAATTTAAAAAATTGGCAGAAAGAAAAATCTCATCTCATTTGCCCCCAACCACCAGTTCAAACAGCAGTGATCTGCCACTAACAGAACCAAACGAACAACCCCTATCCAAATCTACATTCAACACAAATACACATTACACTCCGTACTACTTCAAAAACAAAACTATTTAACAATTCAGTTCGGATAGTTTCTTAATTACCTAAATGTGCAAACTGATCTGGCCTCCCTAACTTAACTGTAAAATTCTGATCATACAAAAATATGTCCCCTTACGTGTTTAACACTACACTAAATCTAAATCACTAAATCACTACACTAAATCCTCATTGCGCATGTAAACATTTGCAAACTCCACAAAGTATTTTTGGACATCAGCACTCAGAGTCCCACTGCTGTTGTAAACAGTGACTTTCCTGTCTGCTTTATGCCCTAATTAAAGCTCTAGTATACAAAATTTCAACTGCATTTCTGCACAGCATAGCAGTCAGCATTAATTTACCCAATTATTTATTTATTTATCTCAAACACAATTAAGCCTACGGGCAGTATTCCAACAACTTACAGTCAATTTAGAGTTACTTCAAGCACAACAAGTTTATAATTCACTGTCAATTATTTGTCAGATAACAAATCAATCACGAAAGCAAATCTCATATATGTTCTCCTCTGAAAATGTCACAGGCTCCAAAAATAATTTCTAAAAAATTAGCTTGTGTGTTGGCTCAAAATTTAGGCTCCTGCTTCAACTCTCTGCTTCTCCCCTTTTTCCTGACTTCCTGTCAACCATTTGACCCTTACTTATCTTATCCAGCCATCAGTAACAAACAAAGAATGTTCCTGACTGTTTTACTCTGGTGTCTAACCTATTTAGAATACAAAACCTGGTAATTGACAATGAATATGTGATATGTTGTTACAATATATGTTAAAATGTGAATGTGTTTTAATCTATCTATCCCAAGACTTTACTTATGACAGTATGGTCAATCCGTAAAATGTGATTTAGACGTTATAGCTTTCAACAAGTATGTCACTAAAAGGTTTGTCTAAACTAAACAATTTCTTGCAATAATTTTGTATATCAATACTGCAAAATATTATTTATTTATTAGTATGGCCACTTTCGTGGTTTAAAGTTTTTCTTTTTTAAACTGTATTTACTGTTCACACGTTCTTTTTAGAAAACACAGCCTAAAATCCTCTGACCTAAAGATAAACTTTTGTTTAGATCATAAGTTGTTCCATTAACATTTTGTCTTAATGTGTTCAATTAAAAGGTCCTATTCTTATCCAGACGGAATTGGCTTTAAAAATTTAAATGAATTTGTTTCAAAAATCATTTCAGTATGAAATCTGATCAGTTATTTATATAATATTAAGTAAACTTAAACTTCAACAAATGCTCACAGTAAACATACTCTCACTGTGTGCGTTTCACCGTTTGTCACCGGATGCAACATTGTTCATGATCGTCAGTTCTTCGCAGTGTCCATTTCAGTTCATATTTTTACTGCGTGTGTCCAAAAGACTTCATGTGACTGAGTTCAGCCTCTCGGCTTCTGCAACAGCTGACTTTCTTTTTCAAAGTTGCTTGTAGCAGCCTCCGCCCCATTTTTCAGTTCACAGATGACATTCCTTTGTGCGCCCCTCAAAAACACTCTCAGCGTTTGGACGTGTCCTCTTTTGAGACATTTTCCTAGTTCATTCACACTGTGCTCCAGCTTTACTGTGCTTGAAGATGCATGACAGCTGTTTTCAGTGACAGCGCCAGTTCATTCACACTGTGCTCCAGCTTTACTGTGCTTGAAGATGCATGACAGCTGTTTTCAGTGACAGCGCCTCTGATCGTCTTATTATCATGATAGTTGTTTTCCGGCCTTAATGGTTTTGAGAAACACACCCAGTAAGTAATTCTGTCATCGTGGCACAAAACAAATATCTATTAGCATTATTTTATATTTATTTTTGTTTTATATTCACAAATTCAAAGTTCATACTGAAAGATCACTATTATTACAGAGTTTTAAATCAATATTAAAATTGTGATGTTGTTCAGTTTGTCTAATATAAATAAAATTATTTCTGCATTTAAATCATTTTAGTTATATATGTTTAGACCAGAGAGATCCAATGTAAGTAAAAAACATTAATCTGTCACAGAAAAAAAATTAAACTTTAATCATTATTTACTTAAAGTGTTACATCAATTATGTTTAAAGTAAATCTATACAGTAGTACAATTTGAAAAAGATATTTATTTATCTTTTTAATGAATAAAACACATTCAACTGTTCATAAAGGTTTGAATGAAAGGAATTATTTAAAGTTCTGGTTGCTCTCTGCACAAAAACTTTCTGCTCTAGAGACGAAGTACAGGATTTGCACTCTTGATCAATTCCTTTTATGGTATTATGATCCATACTCAAAGCAGGCAAACGCTCTGTTTGGCAAGATTAACCAACACCCCTTCTTCTCCACGTTTAATGTGTTCTCTGTCAAGGGTGAGCACAGTACAGTTATCATTATTATAATTATTATTATTATTTTTATTTTTACTTTTTCTTTTACAGTGTACGTTGTTGTCAGAACGAATATATAGTTTTAGAATGAATTTATATTCAACTCAGTTTCCTGTTAGTTTCTCACATGAAGCTGTTTGTGTGTGCGTGTGTGTGTTTTTCCACTGGTCTCGCACAGCCCGCAGCCAAAATACAGGAGGGGTGAACGAGACATGCATGTGAGTGTATGGAAATAAGGGAGAGCTGGACCTCGAGACCCACACACGGTCCCAGAAACCAGCAACACATCGGCTTCTTCATGGACTGTGAGTATTTAGCGTACATATATAGTCTTTTATACTTCAATTTTTTCCTTCCACTGTCTTAAACAAATATCTAAGATATTCAACTTAATCAGGTTTTGTTTGACCTTATAAATTTCATGTATTTCACATTGTGTAACCAACGCAGAGGTTTCCGTGCTCGTGTGCTCATTCTGACTGTGTGTGCGTGGATGGGTGGGTGGGTGGCTGTTTTTGCTCTTGGACTTAAACTTCTTCAAAATTCACACCATAAAGTGATGTATATACGTATATAGTATTTTTCTTATTTAATTTCACCATACCCAAAAACTTCACACTACAATTTGTGTATTTTTATACCCATTTATACAAAACTTCACGAGATCTTTACACGAGATCTTTATAAACGAATTGAACAAATCATTCTAACGAGACTAGTCAGAGCTTTGGATCACATTAAATACTTAAGGGTGTATGAATACACAAATTTGATGTTGTTTGTTACTCTGTGAGAACGTGTCTGTATATTTCTATCTACTCCGCGTACGTGAATTTATATAAACTCTGATGATCTCTGTGTTAAGGCATGTGTGTGTATAACTGTGATTCTCACTGTGTTGTGGGGACGTTTTCCCAACATGTCCGTGTGTCTCTGCTGGCCCCTTGCATTTGGCTCATGGCCAATAGGCGTTGCCTTCAATCTTTCTACAGAGCGTATTTAAGATAAACATTTACGTATACGTCAATTACTCTTAAATGCAACACTTTTTAAAGTCCTTATTTTTACTTTACTTTTTTGAAACCAGAATGAACTATACGTTTTGTTTAAAACTAGTTTGTGTGTGTGATCATCTTCATTTAATCCTTCATTTAATCCTTTCTGTGTGTGTTTTGCATCATTTCAGTGAACATCTGTTATCTATCGAGGCCCTGGCGCAGCACAGAAGAAGAAGAGAAAAAAGAAAACCACAGCACAAACAACCATTTTGACTCTCCCCAACTCAAAACAACGTTTTCTTCACATCCAGCAAAATCAGATGACAGCTACCAGTGTAAAAATGATCAAGAAACGCATGACCTTAGAAGAAATTTAACACTTTTCAAAAGTCTAACACTCCAACTTCCTTGGAAAAAAACATTCCTCATCTCCACTCAATCAATACTACGAGACGGCTAGTTTAAACAGGAAATTCCAAAAACAGCAGACAATTATTTTAACAAGCAGAAATTACTCTCACATCGAAAGTTTTCCAACAGCACATTCTATGCACATGTAAATACCGGCAGAAAGAGCGTAGCTTCTTTCAGACAGCTTAAANCTTATCCCGCCATCCATCCCCCAGCTTTGGCACAGTGCAGCTTTCTGCAGCGTTTTCTATTATGCCACGGCCCTTCCCAGATGAGTCCATAGTAATTGGGGTGGTTAATTTATTTACTCGGAGGCAGTTCACAGCACATTAAATAATAGAGATAATTGAACAAGAATTGTCAAGTGTCTTCTGATATCAGACACATTACAGGAGGGAGTGTGCATAAAACTCCATTTCTATGCCCCCATTGTTTATGGTAATTAAGTACACAGATTTATTCCTTGGTTGCCTTCCAAGCTTATGGCAAGCAGCATTGTTGTCTTCTATTAATATGTAATCAGTAAATAGTTTAATTTTCTAATCTGCGGTTGGAGAATTCACTTTCTAACAACTCTTAATTACTGCTGAGCTCTAATGAGTCTTGCCATGCCGCCACAGCTAGCAAATTGGCCAGCCCTGAGACGGGGGGTGGGGGGTTGAATTCCTGTGATGTCCCCGCCCCCACCCTCAACTAGTGAACTTGTTATTCTTACACCTCTGGGAGCACTGTCCTTCACACATGCAATTTTAGGAGAACGTTTCACCTCCTGCAACAAGCTAGATGTTTATAGAAGTTGTGATAATATGAGATAATTCATTATTACATTGATAATATTAACTGGAATATTATTTCAAGGTTGTTTTATGAAAGCAATGTTGTGTTAAACTGCTGTACTACTTTTTATAAACATTTTTAAATTTGCAAAACCATTTATAAAGCTGTCACTGCAATGGTCACCATGTTTTGCTGCTGTTCGGACACTGTTAGAAGAATATACGCTTAGTATTAAAAACTCAGCTTGAGCCTTTAAAAAGCATTCAAATGCATCATGTAACCTTCGCAGAAAATCCCCTGGTCCCTGTTTAATATAGCTCCAACACCCCATACCTGGCCCCTGTACCTATTTACCACACCACCCATTTGAAATAGCTACATAACCAGCAACAATAGATGCAGTTATCCAAATAATGCCACTTAGCTGCTCTGCAAAGCGGCCTCTCTCCTACTGTGCATTTGATAAGAGATAAACAAGCAACGACAGGAGAGAATAACTCTCCCAGATTAACATATGTTTAAAAATTGCACTCAAAGCTGATAAGATAGACACAAGATTTTTTTTAATGGCACTCTAATCTGCCTTTGTGCCTGCAAATCGACAAAAAGAAAATTCTGCAACCCAACAAAAGTTTAATGCACCATAAGTCACTTCTCTGCGGACGTGACTTTAATCAGTTCGCATCGACTCTGCATCAGCCAAGTGTGTCTCCATTTCCTCTTCCTGCTTGGTTTTTGGTCCATGGATTGACATCACTGAATGAACCAAGGCTGTAATTGTAAACTTCCACTGTTGCCAACCTAGAAACTTTAACAAATTTTCAGACCCCTTTAACACCTTAAGTGACTAACAACATACAGTATTTATTTTTTCCGGTGTATTATGAGACTTTTGGAAACTTTTAGAGGCTGCACATAAAGGCACTAATGTGACAGCAGTCACTGTCCTCAGCAACCTATTGAGTTTGTTGATTCCTATAAATATCTGGGTATCCTGATCGATTCACATCTCTCTTTTAAACTCCACGTGGAAAACCTAGTGAAGAAACTGAAAGTTAAACTGGGTTTCTTTTTCAGAAACAGATCATGTCTATCACTGAATGTTAGGAAACACCTTGTATCTGTGACTTTCCTTCCCTCCATTGATTACAGTGACATTCTCTACATGAACGCTCCTACAAGCACCCTGCAGATAATAATAATAATCATCATTTTATTTAAAAGTGCCTTTCAGGACACCCAAGGACACTTCACAGCAAGAAACATATCCCAGAGATTGTGTAAAAACAAACAGTGCAAACATCAACAGGAATAAATTGAAATATAAAATACATAAAGAACATAAAATACAAAATAATAAAAATATACTTAGTAAAGTTAGTGATAAGCTAGTCTAAAGAGATGTGTTTTCAGAGCTGTCTTGAACAGAGAAAGGGAGGAGGTGTTTCGAAGGTCTGGCGGTAGAGCGTTCCAGAGGTGAGGGGCAGAGCAGGTGAAGGCCCTGCTCCCCATGGTGGAGAGGCGGGCAGAGGGTACATGGAGATGTAGTGAAGAGGAGGATCTGAGAGAGTCAGAGTCAGAGTCAGAGAGTCTTTATTGTCATTTGCACCGCATGTGGTACATGTGATGAAAACGAGATTATGTACACGAGGTCCCAGTTACATCCAACAACAAATGAAAGAGAAAAACAGTAATAACATCTAGAACTAACTAAGAAAAACATCAACTAGTAATACACAGCAGCACGAACATGAGTTTGTATGAGCAGATGGTCACAGATGAACACAGATGAACACAGCAACAAGAAAACAGATCAGCATCAGTATGATGTGATATTTTGCAGTGTTTATTTTTTATTTTTATTTATTCATGAGTCTAACAGCCTCAGGGTAGAAGCTGTTCCTCAGTCTAGTGGTTCTACATTTGATGCTCCTCAACCTCCGTCCTGAGGGGAGTGGGGCAAAGAGTGAGTGTGCTGGGTGAGTGAGGTCTTTCATGATGCAGGTGGCTCTTTTCCTGCATCTGGAGGTGTAAATGTCTGTGATGGTGGGGAGACTGACTCCAACATCTTCTGTGCAGCCTTCACCACTCTCTGTAGAGCTTTTCTTTCTGCAGCTGTGCAGCCTCCATGCCACACGTTGATGCTGGAGCACAGGATGCTCTCCACTGCACACCTGTAGAAGGAGGTGAGGACTGGGCTGCTCAGACCAGCTCGTCTCAGCCGTCTGAGGAAGTAGAGTCTCTGATGACCTTTCTTGATCAGGCTGGTGGTGTTGTTGCTCCAGCTGAGGTTATCATTCAAGTGTACACCCAAGTGAGAGAGCGTGGTAGGATGGAGATTTGTAGGAGGTCAGATATGCCCCTTATCCACAGGGCTGGTTCCTGTAATAATAATAATAATAATGTCACATTTTTGTCATCTGTGTATGTTTCCATACAAGACGAAATTTGACTCTGCATTTAATCCAATCACCACCAGGTGGGGCAGTGGGCAGCTATAGAAAGCGCGCGGGAGCAATTTGGGTGAGGTGGGCTACTCATACACACCACAAGGTATGCTGTGACTGGGGTTCGAACCTGGGTCCTTCAGGTCCCAAGTCGGTTCCCCTGCCACTACACCAACTGGTAGGGTCCCATTGTGGCTTGTTTGGGCCGGTTCTTGTGGGACCGGTTTATTTCTGTATCCACAGCACCCATTAGGTCCCCTTTAGTGGGCGGGTAGTTTTCCTGTAGTGGGCGGATCATTAATATCAATGCTCCTAACCAGCTGGTGGTGCTAGTGCTACATTAAGCTCTTTACTAACCACCACTAACATGTATTAGAAGAAGAGCTGGAAAAGAACACACAACCAAAATGGATGATCTTGTTTCTTTTTTGAACATTCTGCTTTGCCTGTGGCTTTTTCAGGTACATATATACAGTATTAATATGTGTGAGTATACTGTATATATATGCACACACACATATGTATATATATATATACTGTATATACATACTGTACATATATATGTACACATACATACATATATACATATAGTATACTGTATATACTGTATATACATACTGTACATATATATGTACACATACATACATATATACACATATGCCAATAAGTTTTAAACATGCGGTGGTGCAGCCCCTGCTTAAAAAGCCCAGCCTAGACCAATCTGTCTTGGCTAATTTTAGGCCCATCTCCAAGCTGCCTTTTATTTCAAAAATTTAGAAAAAATTGTGTATTCACAGGTGAAATGTTTTCTGGACGAGCACAACATAATGGAGGTTTTTCAGAATCAGCTCTAGTCAGAGTTTTTAATGATATTCTTATGGCCAATGATTCTGGTGAACATGTGGTTCTTGTCTTGCTCGACCTAACCGCTGCCTTTGACACAGTGGACCATAACGTTTTAATCAGAGTCAGAGTCAGAGTCAGAGAGTCTTTATTGTCATTTGCACCGCATGTGGTACATGAGATGAAAACGAGATTATGTACACGAGGTCCCAGTTACATCCAACAACAAATGAAAGAGAAAAACAGTAATAACATCGAGAACTAACTAAGAAAAACATCAACTAGTAATACACTAAGCCTAATATAGTGGGAATAAACAGCAGCACGAACATGAGTTTGTATGAGCAGATGGTCACAGATGGTCACAGATGAACACAGATGAACACAGCAACAAGAAAACATATCAGCATCACCATGATGTGATATTTTGCAGTGTTTATATTTTTATTTATTCATGAGTCTAACAGCCTCAGGGTAGAAGCTGTTCCTCAGTCTAGTGGTTCTACACTTGACGTTTACAGCACCAAGTGCGTATCTGTGGTACTGCACTGAGCTGGTTTAGGTCCTATCTGGCAGACAGAACCATGTCTGTGAACATAGCTGGTTCTGAATCCTCCACTGCTCCTCTGTGTTTTGGGGTTCCACAGGGCTCCATTTTAGGTCCCCTGCTTTTCTCCCTTTACCTACTTCCATTGGGATCAATCCTCAGAAAGCATGGGATCTTTTTTCATTGTTACGCCGATGATAGTCAGATCTATATGCCACTAAAAAAGAAAGATGCCTCCTCAATCAGGCCACTTCTGTTGTGTCTTGAAGACATCAAAGCTTGGATGTCTTTAAACTTTTTAAATTTTAATGAAAAGAAAACAGAAGTGATGGTGTTTGGTCCTAGTGGCTCTTGTGAACCTTGCCCTGTTGATCTTGGCCCTCTGGCACCACATGTAAAGAAAACAGTTTCTAACTTGGGTTTTAAAATGGACAGTGATTTTAAATTAGATTCCCAGATTGGAGCGGTGGTCAAGACCAGTTTTTATCACCTCAGACAGCTGGCTAAGGTAAAGTCCATCCTTACACAGCAGCAGCTGGAAACAGTAATCCATGCCTTCATCACCTCTCGGCTGGATTACTGTAACGCTCTTTACCTTGGAGTCAGCCAGTCCTCCCTCAGACGTCTCCAGTTGGTCCAGAACGCTGCTGCTCGCCTTCTAACTGGAGTTCATAAGAGGGAGCACATCACCCCCACTCTGGCTTCACTCCACTGGCTGCCTGTTCATTTTAGAGTTCATTTTAAGATTCTTTTATTTGTTTTTAAAAGTTTAAATGGTCTTGCTCCATCCTACCTCTCTGAGCTGCTTCACCCATACTCTCCTGCTCGGTGCCTCAGATCAGCTGATCAGCTGCTTCTGGAGGTGCCGAGGTCCAAACGGAGGCTCAGAGGAGACAGAGCTTTTTCTGTTGCTGCTCCAAAACTGTGGAACGATCTCCCTCTTCCCGTCAGACAAGCTCCTTCACTGTCCAGTTTTAAAACTCTTTTAAAAACACATTTTTACTCACTGGCTTTTAGCACAGACTGATTTTGTTCTGCACTGTTTTTATTGTTTTTATTGATCTTAATGTTTTAACAACTGTTTTATTTTTATGTGTTTAAATGTTCTTGATTTTATGTACAGCACTTTGTTGCAGCTGTGGTTGTTTTAAAGGGCTCTATAAATAAAGTATTATTATTATTATTATATATATATATAATATATATATATATATATATAT
>JBBPBX010070443.1:0-13309 GCA_038048925.1 Garcialebias charrua | reverse complement strand
GATCTGTTTAGAACTTTTACTTCTTTTTTCACATTTTGTTCTGCTTCAGCTTCTTTCAGCCTCCTTGTAACAAAAAAAAAATCCACCTTCACCTAATTTCAGCTGTTTTGTTTAGCTATTTTGTGCTCCTTTCAAGATATTTTTGCTGATTTCAGCTTGCTTTGCTCTTTTTTCAGCTGATGTCTGCAAGTTTCAGCTTTTTCTGCTATTTCAGCTGCTATTTAGCTGTTGTTATAACAATTTAAGCTTTTTTTTTTAGGTAAATCCACATTTTTTGCACTAATTTCAACTTTTTTTTAGCTTGATTCTTCAAAAAACGAGCTCTCTCCTCCCTTATTGTAATTTAAGCTTCTTCCTGCCTTGTTGGCTACTTCTCAGCTGTTTTCAGATAATTTCCACTTTTTGTGTTCATTTCTACTTTTGCACTAATTTCAACTTTTTTTTAGCTTGATTCTTCAAAAAACGAGCTCTCTCCTCCCTTATTGTAATTTAAGCTTCTTCCTGCCTTGTTGGCTACTTCTCAGCTGTTTTCAGATAATTTCCACTTTTTGTGTTCATTTCTACTTCTTTCAACCTAATTGGGCAAATATGTTCTTTCTGCTTTCTTCTGCTAATTCATGCTTGGTCTATCTTTTCAGCTACCTTTTTAGCTAATTAGCTGATAGCAGATACATTTCAGTTTCTTGTGGTAATTTCTGCTACTTTCAGCCTAATTAACTTGTTTCTGATCATATCAGCTTGTCATGCTGCTTTCCGCTTTTTTCATCTCGTTTCAGCTTTTTCTGCAATTTCAGCTACTACACTATTTTCTGGTGTATAGGTCGCACCTGTGTATACGTCGCATTGTCCAATTATCACCAATAGATTGGAAAAATCCCTAGATAGGTCGCACTGGTGTATAGGTCGCACCTACGTTTAGCTCTGCTGCAAATGTCTGCCACAGGAGCGCACAGCAAGGCTTTTAAGAAGATTAACACTTAAAAACAATTATTTGTTTGATAAAAATTATAGCAAATATATGTCTGAGCTGAACTTTTCCTTAATAAATGAACGTAATTGTGAAATGAGCTGGATTTAAAAATTTGTTTCACCGAAAGTGATAACAAGCCATATATAGGTCGCACCTGAGTATAGGTCGCAGGCCTTGAAAAAAACATAAAAAGGTGCAACCTATACACTGGAAAATACGGTATATAGTTTTTTAACAGTAATTTTAGCCTTTTCAGTTAATTCCACATTTTTGGAGCTTATTTCAGCCCCTTCCACTTCCTTCTGCTAGTTTAAGCATGTTTCGGTCTTTTCAGCTAAGTTTCAGCTATTTTATGCTAATTTCAGCTTTTTCAGCTAACATCCTTATTTGTGTGCTAATTTCTGCTTATTTAAATGCAATACAGCAAATATGTGTTCTTTCAGCTTTCTTCTGCTAATTTAGGCTTGTTCTTGTACTTCAGCTATATGTTTAAGCATGTTTAGCTAATTTCAGCGGTTTTTCAGCAAGTTCCTCTGCATTAAGCGTTCACACTGTATTTTCGCAGGAAATGCGGTTTCTCTAGTGTTCATTTGTTATTTTGATTGATTGCCATTAAGGTGGTCATTAAGCAGACCAGCCAAGAGTGTACTTTGTAATTTGTCGGAGGATAAAACCAGTTTTGAGTCACCACAACTCATGGAGATGGTCACCACATCCTGATCCTTTCATATAAAACTGTCCTATCTCCCATCCCTCGGCCTTTGTTTGAATTTCCTAAAAATAACTAAATAAATCTGTTAGCAGCAGCTAATCTACTTGGTCTGGAAGTCAATAGTTTCACTTTTGTTAACGTTGAGGAGCACACCTCCTCGAGCAGTTTAAATATTCACCGATTTATTCAAATTGCTGTTTTCACCCAGGTTTGACACGGCTCTTCTGCTGCCGTTTTGGCTCCTCAGACCCCCACACCCCACCACCCCAGTGGCATGGGGGGCATGTAATCATCCTGAGAGTCTCTCTGGGTGTCTGCTCTCTCATAAAGCAGGAAAATGGATCGTGTGGCCCAGGAAGGGAAAATGAAAGAAAAGGAGAATGAAATTACAGACCTGGCTGACTGCACAAATCATGCATATCATGTTTTATGGCTTGCCAGAAGAATTCAACACCTGTGGATCACCGCAGCTGTAATTGTACATGAATGCAAAGGGATGGAAGTGGGAGGAGATTTTTTCTCTTTTTTCTGTGTGTGTCGCTGCATATCACCCAGTGGGTGTTGGTGTGATGTGCAGGTCTGTTTTTGTTGGCATGGCTGGATCTTTTTTTTATTTTTAAAGACAGAGGTAAGATGATAAAAAGAAAGTTACGGGAACGCCTGTTGTTCGCTTCTTCAGCACATCTTGGGCGAGCCACCCACAGCCCACACGGCTCGCTCACAGAGGCTTCATTTACCATTGTAATTACCCTGTTTATTTACCCTACATGCTTTTTGGTGGTAAAACGGGGGCCGATTCATCAGATCGGGAGAATTTGGCTCGGCTTTGGCGTTGCCATTTACTTTAATTAAATGAAGCAATCAGCGAATCGTAAATCACAGTCGGCGTGACCGCTGGCTCCGTTTGAAGCTGGTCTTCTTTAAAGCTGACACAGCTTGCGCTGAAACTTCAAGCTGACACTCCGAGTTAACCTCACAACCAGTTTGTCATCCCACTTTATTTATTATATTCCACAACACTTTGGCTGTTTAAATTAAACGCCTGGCTTCCCTTGAAGGAATGCATATCACCCACCGCCTTTCATGCCAGAGCTTTAGATTAAGGAGCATCTAGTTGTAGCCATTTTGGCAAACTTTGAATATAATACTAGAGAAGTTGCATTTCCTGTGGAAAATGCAGTGTGATTGCTTATTGCAGAAGAACTTGCTGAGAAACAGCTGAAATTGAATAATAATAATAATTTTTTAAAAAGCCTGTAGCTGAAATGGAAGAACAAGCCTAAATTAGCAGAAGAAAGCAAAAAAAAAAAACATATTTGCTGAAACTGGTTTACATATTGAAATCTTTGCAGAAAACGTATAGGAAAGGAGCAAAAAAATACAAAAAAAAGCTGCAATTAGCCTCCCCAAAAGGGCTGAAAAGTAATTGATAGGCAGAAAGAAGCTTAAACTACTATAGAAGGAAGCAGAAAGAGCTAAAATGAGCTAAAAAGTGGAATTAGCTGAAAAGGCTATAAAATTAACATAAAACCGCTAAATAGCTAAAACTAGCACAGTTAAGCTGAAAGGAGCACAACAAGCTGAAATTAGCAGAAAAAGGTTAAATAGGCTGAAAGTAGAAGGAATTACCAAGAAAAACGAAGTTACCGGTATCTGAAAACAGCTGAGATTAGCTAAAAATGCTCAAAACTTGGATTAAAGGGTAGAACAAGCTTAAATTATCAGAAGGAAATGGAGAGAGTACAATTTTGCCCAATTAGGACAAATAAATGGAAATTATTTGAAGAAAAAAAAGGGCAGAAATTTGCAAAACAAAAACAAAAAAAAACATCTGAATGGTAGCTAAAAAAAACACAAGGAAGCTTAAATTACCAGAAGGAAGTGGAGAGAGCATATTTTTGCTGAATTAGGCTGAAAAAAGTTTAAATGAGTGCAAAATATGTAGAATTAGTGGAAAAAGCTTAAATGAGCATACACCAGCTAAATAGTAGCTGAAATAATAGAAAATGCTGAAACTTTCAGAAATCAGCTGAAAGGAGCAGAACAAGCCAAATTAGCAGAAATAAATTAGAAGAAGCACAACAGGGTTGTAGTTAGCAGAAAGTATCTGAAAGGAGCACAAAACAGCTGAAAGTAGCTGAAAGTAGCTGGATTTGTTGCTAAATCTGCACAAGGAAGCTGAACCAGAACAAAATGTGAATGGAGCAGTAAAAGGTTGTAAACGGATCTAAAGATCTGAAGAACGTAAAATGAGATAAATTCATTTTCTATGAGAAGAAAATGGCAGAAAAGGCTAAATATTTCAAAAACATAATTTGCACCAAAACCAAAAGTCATGGTAAATGGAGCTTATTTATATAGCGCTTTCCAGCCCCCTGTGAGGAGCCCCAAAGCACTTTACAATACCAACCATCCACCCATTCATTCAGACATTCATACACCGGTAGTGGTAGCCTGCCTTGCAAGGCGCCATCCAGACCTACCGGGAGCAATTTGGGGTTAAGTGTCTTGCCCAGGGACACAACAACACATGGTGGGCGGATGCGGGATTCGAACCTCCAACCTTCCGATCGGGGGTCGACTGCCATTACCACTGTGCCACGGCCGCCCCGTCATAGCAGGATTGTCCTGAAAGAGCTCAAGGTTTTGATTTATGATTTGTTGAAATAGAAGAAACAATGTGGAACCAGAAAGATGCTGAAAAACACACAGAAGAAGAATGGATCACACTAGCGTGAATGCTATTAGGATGTCGGTGAACGACTCTCGGCTACCACCACACCACATTTTAGCTGAAGTTCACAGAGAGAGAAGTGTTTTTGTGTTGGCTATGTTCGGTTAGCTGTGGCGGACATGTTGAATTAGAGCAAAGGTGTGCTTCAAAATATATGATGAGAACAATCCACGTTGAATTCTAGCTCAATATTTGTAAAATTGACTGAGTTTTTCATTTTTCTGTTTGCTAAGGTTACTTTGCTCTGGCGGCCATCTTGAATTGACTCTAATAAAAGTTAATCCTACGTTCCTCTGAAAGTCTCAGTAAAATTCACTCCTTGGTTCATGACACAGTTTGCAAACTGTACAGATAAAAGGAAAAACTGTTTTAGAAGTTTTTTATTTTATGGGACAACTTAAAAAAAAAGTTTCTATCAATCTTTCGGCTGAAAATGAATAAAAGTCTAAATCCTTAGACAGCGCGGCAGATTGAGGAGTCCTCCCTTCCGTCTCCTCCGTGGAAGCAGGAGTCAAATTGATTACAGCACTCCATCTGCATCATGACTGGCCTCCTCCTGTGTTTGCCGCCTCTGCCTACAGCACAGAGTTAGTGTACAATTACATATAGTTTAATATATCTGCCTGAGCACCTTTAAATAAGCATCACAAGTCCACAAGGTGATTTGTCTCCCAGCCCCATTACTCCACTGTACATCTTGATAGCCAGGGATCGCTCCTAGCTATGTTTAAGCATTAAATAGTGTATTATTATTTCACATAAATCAAGCTGAGATGTGAGGGGGGTATTCATAAATTTTGCATTTCTCAGTGTTTTAAAGTCTCCCTCCGTCTTTCTCGCCGCCGCTCTGACTTTGGAGACGAAAGCGATTCTGCACTTGATAGTGCATTAAAGACGGGCGCACGGAGGAATATTCAAAACAACATGTAACGCAGATAAATTAAGTTTGAGTTGCTTTGACGCATCCATCACAGCACAGCTTCCGCGATAAGTACCCTAACGTTTTGATGCAGCCGCCGGATTGTTACTGTCGTGAATAATGGGGGAAAATACTAATAAAGCTCATTCGTCATGATATTTTCCCAGTTAACCGCAGCTCTTCGATCTGTGCTCAATGATGAGATTAAATTTAAAGGGGAATGTTTGCCGTCAGCTGAGACCTCCCCTCCCACCGCCTCCTTCGTTGGTTATTAGTCCAACGTTTGCTTAAAACGTCTACTCAGGAAGTGACTCGGCTCAGAAAGCTGGATGTCGGCTTTGCACACAAGCAGGAGAGCCGCCAACCTTACCGCTCTGCTCTCGGCTCGCTCTCAGACGAACGTTCGTCCAAAAAGTGACAATGGAGGAAATCGGAGCTGCGGCTAGTTTGGCTATTTCAAGGACACGCCCACACGCTGGTTTGTGGATTTGGGATTGGCTCTGACATGTTGGGGGGGCTGCAGAGTGAGGTGAAGGCAGTCGGGGGACTATGAAAGTGCAAGCGCTGCAACAACGTGTTCACTTTCTAAGATGAGTTCACTCAGAAAAACCCACGACTTTTTATGAAACAATAGACTATATGCCACAGATTTCCGTTCCAGCACGTCCGCCGTCATTACACAGACGGCGCACTTCCGGTTAGCGGGAAAGACGCGACCATAAATGACTAAATACAATTAATAAAACATCTGCATACACACCAATAATAACTATAAATCCATATAAAATTAGGGCGACGTTCCCCCTACGGATAGCCGCGATAAATATTCGCCCATTAGCCCATGCTCTGCATCCCGGGCGCTGATTGGCTCAGTAACCATAGCATCAGTCTGTCTGCTCTCTCTTGCTGTGCTCTTTAAAGACCAGGCAGCTCGGACCGTACCTCCGACATCCGTACAGCCCTCCCCACCTGCACACCTCCAGGCGCATGTCCGTGGGGCGCCTTCTTCCGCTGAGCCCGCGGCGCTCGCAGGGCGGAGACTTTACTCTGCGCTGTCCATGTCCTCGAGCTCGCCTCACCTGAACCGGCGGAAGAGACCCACTCCAGCAGGTGAAGGACAATGGAGGCAACCGTGCAGGCAACGCGTCAGCCCTAAAGACACGCCCCCGCCACCACTGTCGGACCCCGCCGCCCGCCGCCTCAAGCTCTTACCCAGTGCAACGCTTGCTATATCTCAAGATGTACGATATGTATGGATATATGTACTGTATATAAATACTAAAATAAATTTAACGTCCCTACTTCGTGGATTTTCTCTTATCGTGGGGGTGTCTGGAACGTAACCCCGTGATAAGTGAGGGACTACTGTATTGTGGGATCTTGTTTGGTTTATTAGCAAGTTGTTGTAAAAAACTGTCATCAATCACCACAACAAATTTAATCTAAATACAGATGGTCCCCGACTTACGACGGCCTCGACTTATGACGTTCCGGACTTACGAACGCGCTTACGAACAGTACTGTTGTACAGTAAATACAGCACTGGCATGTGTTTTTAGATGAAAGTGTGTTAGCTAACCGTTTGTAAATAAAGTTCTGTGCATGTTTATGAACCAATATGTACGCTTGTTCAGTCTCATATTAATAAACGGGTGTGCGGCGCAGCGTTAGCATACATTTTCCGACTTACGACCAAAAATCCGGACTTACGAACGCCACGTGTAACGCGTTCCGACTTACAAATTTTCGAGTTACGAACGGTGTGTAGGAACGGAACTCGTTTGTAAGTCGGGGACCACCTGTACCTGTAAAACACACTGGCATAGCCATTTTAGTGTTTTATAAAGTTATGGTAGCCATGTTGAATTGATGGTCCACATATGTTAAACCAAGAGCCACGGCCCAAATCTGGTCCCCAAAGATAAATGGTAAATGGAGCTTACTTATATAGCGCTTTCCAGCCCCCTTTGAGGGGCCCCAAAGCGCCTCACAGTACCAACCATCCACCCATTCATACACACATTCATACACCGGTAGCGGTGTATGAATGTGATAATATTAAGGTAAGATAAACAAAAGATGATAATTTAAATGTAAAATGTTTTATCTCTTCTAATTTTTTAATTTATTTAAAACAACTGATAAATGCATTGTTTAGTGCAGACTTCTCTTACCAGCTGCAAACTTTGAAGTCAGAAAGACGGCTGGATCATTCTGTCACTGCTGTTTCTGATGTGGAAAGAGCAGAGCGTCAAGTGAGACAGATATAACTCATGTTCATGAACCTGCAACAAGAAAATATATCTGGTATCTGACTCGAGTTAGCTGAAAGTGGCTGTGGCTCGGACAAAGTTGATACATTTTGGCTCCTTTTGGTAACTGAGCTCAACCCCCGTAAGCCATAGATGCACGGTATGTGCATTTATTGCATTTTGGGAGTTTCAATCAAACCTGTAGAATGGTTCATGAGATGATTTGCTAACAAACAAATGGGCAGGCTTGCTGAAAAAAAAAAAAGTTTGGGGGCAAAAAGAAAAGATCTTGTAAAAGTCATTGCAAATTGGAAATTGACAAGATGCCAGGACAGTAAGTTGAGGACTGGGTGAGGGAGGGAGGAAAAAAAGAAAGTCTTTGAACTAGTTTTTGCTTGCAGGAAATTTAGCTTCTGGCTGGATTTTCTTTCAGAAGTCCTTCGATGGGAATTAATAAATGAAGCACGAGCGGCAAATGGCCCCCACCCACAGGTATTCAGTTCACATGACGTCACCGCAGGTAAAATTTACAACGTTTTGTTCTTAAATTTGAACTTACTTCCAGCTACCAAGTGTTTGTTTGCCCACAGCAATGAAACTGAAAATAAGTCGTATTTGGTTACCGTCGCAGACTACAATAAGCTTAACGAAGGTCAGTCATGTGACTTGAACCACATGGTTTTCTGTGTTTTGGTTACAATGAGCACATGCCTGCATTTTAGATTTGCAAATCAATATACAGGTAGTCCCCGACTTACGAACGAGTTCCGTTCCTACGTGACGTCGCAAGTCGAATTTTGCCGTAAGTCGGAAAATACGTCCAAACAGCACCTTATACGTACAATTCTGTATTTTACCAAGCACTTAGCCTATCCTAACACAGTACCCTACATAATTATCAAAAAACACATACATTTGGAGCCATAATGAAGGGAAAAAAGAGTTAATTTCGTACTCTGGACTGCTGGTGAAGCCTTCCTCCGCCTGTTAGCATGTTAGCTCCATACATTTGGAGCCATAATGAAGGGAAAAAATAGTTAATTTCGTACTCTGGACTGCTGGTGAAGCCTTCCTCCGCCTGTTAGCATGTTAGCTCCATTCATTTGGAGCCATAATGAAGGGAAAAAAGAGTTAATAACCTACTGGGAGCTGGTGAAGCCTTCCTCTGCCTGTTAGCATGTTAGCTCCATACATTTGGAGCCATAATGAAGTGAAAAAAAGAGTTAATAACCTACTGGGAGTTGGTGAAACCTTCCTCCGCCTGTTAGCATGTTAGCTCCATACATTTGGAGCCATAATCAGAGTCAGAGTACTTTTTATTAACATTGCACAAGTTTGCACCAGCACAGCGTGAATATGTATGCACAGTCATCCTGAAGGGGGCGAGTGTGTGAAGCTGCTGCTATCAGACCACATGAGACATCATATCACATTATGTTCTTCAGCGCGGCCTCTCCCATCCGTATCGAGATGAAGGTCAAAGGTGTGAAAACAAGGAAAGAACCATGAGGGTCACAGCGTTGGTATTAAAAAAAGATATATCACATTTTGTCTTTCATGACACCATATGAGACAGAAAAAACTATACCAGAAGCACATTTAAGACAATCACATGTTGCATTTTGAGACTGAGGCAGTGAGATTTCTGTCCATGAGACATTCCAGATAGCAAACAGTTCTGAGATGTAACCAGCCGGCCTCCGATAACGCTCATAGAAAAGTTCTCCGGGGGGGGGGGTAGCGGTAGGTGCAGCTGTTTGCCTCAGTAAAACACGTCTCAGGAGAAATTTGATATCCAGCCTTTTCCAAGGCTGTTTAGGGTAAGTCAGATAAGGATTACAAATATTTTTCACTTCAGGCAGACAGTATAATTTCCTTCAGCCTTGAGTCCTGCTGGGCAACTCTGATGGTCCAATTCGGGACTTTTTCCACTGATCCAAGCTGTGGCCCTTAGATGTTGGTATAGCGTCCAGAGTCCGAATCCGAGCGGATGATCTGCGATCCTCAGAGATCGTGTTCACCTTCCGGATTATCTCGTAAACAGCTGATTTCCGAGGTCACGGCGCAGATCAGATCGGGTGCTCCAGCATTAGGTCCTGCTGAATCTCCCTCATTTGCCGATAGGCCAGTGCTCCACAAAACGCCAAAAAAAGCAAAGCGCTACCATCGTAACTCTAATCCAGATTCTTCACATTCCCTCAGAGCACACAGAGAGCGAGACGCTCACCATTCCATCGGAATCCATGGCGTATCCTCTCGTTTCGTCTGCGGGGATGGGCCGGCTCCCCCGTGCCTTGCCTTTTGTTGAAATCTTTCAGTAGAATTGATTGCCCATACCACCCAATCCATCTTAATTTTCGTTCGAGGTGCTTCATGAGAAGCTGCAGACAAGACAAGAAGCCGCGCAGGGGGGGCGGGGGAGGAAAGGACAAAAGCGACTGCCTCCTTCAGCTGCCAGAACACTTCCATAATGAAGTGAAAAAAGAGTTAGTAACCTACTGGGAGCTGGTGAAGCCTTCCTCCGCCTGTTAGCATGTTAGCTTGTTGCTAAGCTGTAGCCTCTCTGCCTCGTAAACCTCCGGTCCAAACAAAGGTCTCCTGTACTTTTCCACGCGCGGTCCAGCGTTTTACAGTAAGGTCTGTTAGCATGTTAGCCCCTCCTAACCTCCTCTGCCCCGGTCTGCCAGTAAACATTGAGGTCTCCTGCAGGGCTGGACTGGGACAAAAAATCGGCCCGGGCATTTTGAGCAGAGTGGCCCACCAGGTATTAATGGAAAGAGAATGACGCTCGTGAATGGAAACAAATTTCTTGTGACAGTGCTTGCAAACTGTAATGAAAAGATACTTTTTTATTTAAGTCAGTAATTCTATGATGACCCATGTTATCATGGCACCCTGTCAGAATGATTATAGTCAGAGCAAGATGTGCTAACAGCAATCACTCTTAGATATTGCTTGTATTTATGTCTGTTTTCCCTTGACCCAACAAGGTGCTTAGAATAAAATCATAGTTTATTAAGATGACATAATGGTGTTTGTTATACAGTATTTATAGGAAACCATACCATGCCTCAAAAAGGAGGAACCATCAGAGAGCCTGATGGCTCTGTATTGTAACAACAGGAACACAGAAATTAAAAATCTCAAACAACCATTCTATAAAGAAACTTTATTTTTCCATCAGCCATATATTCCTGTTTTGTGTTAAGATAACATAACAAACATTGTCTTGTTGGTGTATATGTACTTGTCTAATGAACTTAAACTTACTACACCATCCTCAGAAATACACATGACTCAGAGTCATGTGTATTTCATCACTTTGTAATGGTCACTGATCGATTAATAAAGCGTTAGATTTATTTCCATTTGTTTCCTTATTTTATTATATTATCTACGCTGCAATATGACCATTTATTATTAATTGTTGTCTCCTGAAAGGTAACGAGTGTGTTCCAAATGAAAGTTTCAACTTGTTTATGTGTTTGGGTAAATTTGTATTGTAATAATATGTTTTGGAGACGGTGGGGAAGTGACGGCGCTTCCTCTCTCTGTCTCACCTTGGAGTGCGCACCTGCTGAGAAGGATTTGGCGTGAGGCCGTTGCCCTGTGGACTGCCTGTGAACTGTGTATCACCTTGAGTTGGGATCTCGGTGGATCAGTAACTTTTCCTTTACCCAGGACTGCAGGGGAGGGACGCTAAAAGGACCTTGAGACTCTGGTGAGATTGTTTCTTTTTATTTCGCCGCACCGATGCCTGGATGGATTGAGTGGGCGTTTCCTCATCCCGCTTCAAACTAACTTTTTATCTGAGAAGAGCGTTTGGACTGAAAGTTGGTGCATTTTGGGTTTTGATTTGATTTATGGGGTTTGTCTGCAGATATGTAAATGTTGGAGTAGGGCTGGGCGATATGGAAAAAATCATATATCACGATATGGACTTTTTTATATCACGATAACGATATATATCACGATATAAAAAAAAACTTTGGTCCAAAATTTTCAAGTACACACAAACACATCGTGTTGTATATATACAACACGATGTGTGTGTGTGTACAGGAAAAATTTGGACCAAAGTTTTTATTTTATTTTTTATTTTATTTTACTACAGATACAGTTACAATTATAAGAATGTGAACAAAAAGAACAAGGAAATTTGGACCAAAGTAGAAACTTTGGTCCAACTTTGGACCTACTTTGGTCCAAATTTTTCCTGCAGGTGGCGGTAAAACAACGGCTGCTAATAAAACCCACGAAGAAGAAATCCGCTCTGACTGGAATCTGGAGTAAACAAGGCAAAGAAACAGAAAAGAGAAAACGTTGCGTTTGATTCCGGTTCTGTTGTGTCTCTGGTCTGTTTTGTATTGGTTAACTGGACCCGAGTTCGGACTCGGTTGGACTTCGTGTCCTCTGGACCCATTTTGTCTCCGAGTTTCAGCGGAGCTAAATAATGGAAGCTAACAAGGTGAGCTTCCCCCTCTTTTTGGTAAAAGTTATTCTTCTTGGGCTGCCTGCGCAGCTGTTTCTCCATGTTGTGACACCCATAGATATCTGGTGACACCGGCTTCATGCCGGCTGCGTCTCTGTTGAACTCGAGTTTAACAACGTAAAGCATGCGTCGCAAATCCGCGCGTGCGTCAAACATAAAGCAGCGCCGTCATCTCGCAAAACCACAATATGAACTTCTTTGCGACCGTTATTTTTTTATTCTTATTTATCACGATAGAGACGATAGAAGGAAAGTAGCACGATAGACACGTTTCTATCGTCCCCACGATATATATCGTCATATCGCACAGCCCTATGTTGGAGGAATGCTGCAGATATGTAAATGCGAGCAGGACCCGGTGCTGCGCATTCTCTGCCTTATTTATTCTTATCCTTATTTTATTCGCCTTCTCTCAGACTCCCACCCAGCCCAGCTGGTCACCCTGTATTAGACTCAGAGTCATGTGTATTTTCATCACTTCTTACCTGAAGTTGAGTATTTCCCACGCTCGCATCGGCATCTGCGGCTGCCGCGGGTCTCCCGCGCCCCTGTCGCCATTTCTCGGCCTCATCCACCTGCAGACCTCCGCTGTCGGCACCTGTGGCTGCTGCTGCTGAGGTGGCCGCGCTCCACAGCCACCAGCAAACATCTGGGTTATTTTTATACATTTTGCAGCATCTGCCTGAAGGGCTTGTCTCTTTTTAATCCTATTTTTTTCGGCGCCTCCTTTTCGCTTTTTGCTGCTCTCCATGTTGTCTTCTCCTCTCTGTGTATGACTGATTGATTGGTCTAAAGGGGAGGGGCTGGTCGGGCCGCCAAAGAGTGCTGAGAGATTTCATTGGATTAGCTCGATGTCGTTCAAGAAAATCAACCAATCGGCCGTCGCGATTGACAAAAAAATAGCTATAATTTATTTTTTTGGTTCATGACAGTCAGGACCGCCCGGGCGGCCCAAAAATCACCGACGGGCCGGCCGGCCCAGCGGGCATTTGCCCGGTGTGCCCGATGGCCAGTCCAGCCCTGGTCTCCTGTAATTTTCAGTTGTAATCCTCCGCCCGTGGCCGCTAAGGTACACTCTCCCCACTCCCTCCTGTAAATTTCGGCCTCCGCTGAGTTTCGGTACCGTATGTTTTGGTGTAAAGGCGCATAAACCGTGTAACTTGAAACAATGCTTTTCAATGGGAGGGCGTTCGTAACCGCGAAATGTCGTAAGTCGAGGCCGTCGTAAGT
>JBBPBX010070442.1:0-18590 GCA_038048925.1 Garcialebias charrua | reverse complement strand
ATATCCCCACCTCCACCAGTCTCTGGACCTGCTCCACTTTCTCCACAAACACCACCACAGCCCCGTTCATGCGGGCTGCAGACCTAATGGACCCATGTCCAACCACCTCCCCCACCGCCAAACAAACTTCCTCCACGCTGCACGCAGAACCAGCACCCACCTTGATGCCGTTCTTACGTGTCAGCGTGGAGAAATCACACGTGCTCCCCACCACCATGGCGTCTAGACGCCGGTGCACCTGACGGCCACACCCTCGTTAAACAAACTTTCTGTAAACTATTAAACTAATAAATCACCAACTAAACAATTAACATGCCAAGAAATACCCAGTGAAAGTAGAAAAGGGACAGAAAAAACGAATGAATGAACACTCTCACTTTCTGCTCCTCCGCTCTTCCACGCACGTCCTCTCTCCAGAAGAAGAAGAAGAAGAAGAAGAATAAGAATAAGAAAATAAGAATAAGAAAAGAAGAAGAAGAAGAAGAAGAAGAAGAAGAAGAAGAAGAAGAAGAAGAAGAAGAAGAAGAAGAAGAAGAAGAAGAAGAAGAAGAAGAAGAAGAAGAAGAAGAAGAAGAAGAAGAAGAAGAAGAAGAAGAAGAAGAAGAAGAAGATTTTTTTTCACAAAACTTTATTTACACAATAATAAAATTAACACAACAGTGTTAAAAATGTGATCAGGACATCAGCAAGCTTAAAATAAAATAAAATATTTACATGAGGAGCTTGTTGTATTGTATTTCTCCCTGATCAGAAATGGTGCATAAAACCTTCTTAAATCCCCACAGTTTCACAAAACTCTCCAAGTGTCCAGTGTCTCTGTGGAAGCAAAACTCCAGCGCCAGTCTGGCCTTGATGTTGCACTTCCACAGAGCCACGGCATCAAGTTGAGGTCCAGCCTGCAGTCTGTCCCTGCGAGACAAATAAACAGCCATTTTTGCTTCGGCTACCAGAAAGTTCAAAGTTTGGGATTTAAACTTTGTGGCTTTGCTGTAACGTACTCCATTAATGAAAACCGATTTGGTGAAAACAATGTCAAAGAGGCTAAAGATCGTTGTCATTAGATTAAACAGATCAATCAGTCTAGCACAATCTGTAAAAACATGAAAAACACTCTCAGACAGACTGCAAAAAGGACACTCGTTTAAAACCTCAGGATTGATGACCGATAAAAACGAGTTTGTTGCAATGGCACCGTGAAGGATCCTCCATTGAAGATCGCCAGTCCGTTTCTTTATTGGAGGTTTGTAAAGAGTCCTCCACTGGGGCCTCTGATTTCCAAGTTTGTTGTCCCACACGCTGACAGCTCTGTTTTGCAGAGTTCTCTTGTTCAGGATCTTAACATAAGTCTTGTAAAGTACTTTTTGACCAGTTCTGCACAAGTTCATCTTTGGGTCTATATTGTTTAGCAGAGGACCACTGTCTTTTGCAAAGTTAGGATCCAGGTTAATGTCTGGGAAAGGGTCCATTGGGTCAGGCGGGCGATTCCCTGTGAACCACTGTTGTAGCAGACATTTCTCTCCAGCTGTCATCTTCTCCTTCACCAAGTTCAGGAAGCGTTGCACCAGTCTGACTGACCGGAAACCAAGCAACGAAGCCACCTCTCCGGCGTTGGAGAAACCTGGTCCGGCCGTCTCCACCAAGCGCCTCAGGGTCACCATCCCAGAATCGCACAGTGCCTTTGACAGTCCTGGCACTGTGCTATCACAAACATCCATTCTTGCTTCACATACTAGTGGTTCCTCTAAGAGCCAATGCAGAGAATTATACACTTTCAATCTGTTTGGTTTAAAAAAGGAAAACACTTTGAAAACACTCTGATAAAACAGGGGCACATCTTTTATCTTTAAAAGGCTAACATTAGTTAGAAACAGAGCAGCATCTAGCCCCAGCCCGTTCACATGTCTGAGGATGCAGCTGGCCACGTCTCTCCACACAGTGTCAGGAGATCCTGCCAGGTATTTCTGGAGGAACTGCATCCGAAACGTGGCTGTTCTGCTGGCCAGGTGGACAAGGCCCTGTCCCCCTTCTTCTCTTGGTAAGAACAGGACTGACTGTGGCACCCAATGTCGGCCATCCCAAAAGAAATCGACCATCTCAGATTGTATTTTTACCAACAGGTCTGGAGGTGGGTCTAGAACAGAAAGTTTGTGCCACAGTTGTGATGCAACCAAGTTGTTTAACACCAGTACTCTGCCTCTGTAGGACATTTTTGAGTGTATCCATTTCCATTTTTCCAATTTATTCTTGACTTTTTGCACCACATTGTCCCAGTTTTTCTGTACTGAAGTCTTATTCCCTAAATGGACACCGAGATATTCAAGGCCATCTCTCTTCCACGGGAGGTTTTGAGGCAGAACTGGGAGCCCTTCAGGCCACTCGCCCACGGCGAGGGCTGTGCTCTTTCCCCAGTTTACCCTTGCAGCAGACATGGTTGAAAAACTCTCTGTGATTTCACTTAGTGTGTCAACATCTTGTTGATTTTTTACAAAGACAACAACGTCGTCAGCGTACGCTGATAAAACTATGCTACTGTTGAAACCAGGTAAAACAAAACCATGAACCCTCGAACGGATTTTCTGAAGGAGGGGTTCCAGGGAGAGTGCATAGAGCATTCCCGAGAGCGCACAGCCCTGCCGAACACCTCTACACACTCTAAAAGGAGCACACAGGCTACCGTTGAACTTCAACACACCCTCAACGCCACTGTACAACACCTTGATCTTGGCTATGAAACCAGCGCTGAACCCAAACCTCTCCATGGTTTCCCAGAGGAAGCTGTGCTCAACGCGGTCAAAAGCCTTTTCTTGGTCAAGTGAGACCAACGCTGTGTTCAGACCTAATGAACTGGAGATTTCCAAAACATCTCGAATCAGGTGGATATTATCTACCATGGACCTACTGGGGACGCAATAAGTCTGGTCTCGGTGGATGACCTGTTCCATTGCTTCTCTCATCCTGGTTGCCAGGGCCTTGGAGAGGATTTTGTAGTCGGTGCAGAGGAGAGACACGGGGCGCCAACTCTTTATCTCTTGCAGATTCCCTTTTTTAGGCAGAAGAGTGATGACCGCTCTTCGGCACGACAGCGGTAGTGAGCCAATGATCAGGCTTTCAGTGAAAACATCCAGCAGGTCCCCTGCCAGGATGTCCCAGTAGGCCTTGTAGAACTCCACCGTGAGCCCGTCAATGCCGGGAGCTTTCTGGCCTTGCATGCTTTGGAGGGCTGTGCTGAGCTCCTGAAGCCCTAGGGGGCGCTCCAGGTCAGTGTTGGTCTCCTCAGAGACCTGGGGTAGTCCACTGCAGAACTCCCTGAACAGCTCGTCATTCCTCTCGTATTCACTTTTGAATAACGAGGAGTAAAATTCCACAGCCCTCCTCCTGATCTGGTTTGGCTCGCTCAGCTGCTGCCCAGTTTCTGACAAGAGAGAGTGGATTAGTTTTCTTTGCCCGTGTTTCCTCTCCAGGTTGAAAAAGAAGCTGGAAGGAGCATCCATCTCTGTGATGTTCTGCATCCGGGACCTGACTAACACGCCTTGGACCTTAGCATCCAGTAGGTTTGTCAGAACTGATTTTTTAGATTTGAGGGCTTCAATGTGCTCTCGATTTCCTGTGGTTTCACAAAGGTGTTCTAGTTCCACTATATCAATCTCTAGATCTTTGATAGATCTGGTGAAATTGCGAGTAACGTTGAGAGAGTGTTGTTGACACAGCTGTTTTATTTGAACTTTTCCGTGGTCCCACCACTGTTGCAGACATGTGAAATCACCCTTTCTCTGTCTAAACACATTCATAAAACAGCTCAGAGTCTCTTTAAAATTACAGTCATGAGTTAAAACTGAGTTAAAATGCCAGTAGGCGCTCTTTGGTAAAATGTTTCTGATAAAAACACTACTTAAAACCAGCGCGTGATCTGTAAAGGCAACTGGTGAAATCTGACAAGTTTTAACCACGTTAAAATGATGTTTAAAACAATAAAAGCGGTCGAGGCGAGCTAAAGAAATGCGATTCTCTTTACAGTGGGACCACGTGTACTGTCTGGAGCCTGCGTGCAACCTCCTCCATACATCCACCAGGCCATGATACGAGACCAGCTGCCGAAGAGCACGCTGGGCCGCTGGATGCGGCTCTGCGTGATTTCGGTCTAAAGACTCATCTTCAGTACAATTGAAATCCCCACTTAAGAAAACAAAATCCTCAGACCCACACTCTCCCAACCTTTCCCCAATTTTTTCAAAAAAATGTCTTTTCTCTGCATTGGTATTGGGAGCGTAAATATTAATAAAGATAACATTAAAATGATCAAAACCAGCTTTGACTAAAAGACACCTTCCCTGAACAACGTGTAGCACTTCTATGTGGCTGGGAGTGAACGCTTTTGATAAAAGGATTCCCACTCCTGCACTCTGGGAGGTGCCATGACTAAAAATGGCCTCCCCTTTCCACTCTCTACGCCACTCTGTTTCATTAGCTGGATCGCTGTGTGTCTCTTGTAAAAATAGTACATCAATACTTTTATAGTTCATGGTTTGATAAACTAGTCCACGCTTAACAGCCTCTCTTGCCCCATTGATGTTTAAAGATGCCATTTTAAAAGTATCCATGGTGTGTGAGAGGTTAAGAAGCGTGTATAAAAAGACTATAAAAAATGTTAAGGAGCAGGTGCTTATCATTTTGTTCATATAATTTTTCCGACTTTGGTCATTGTCTTTCTCAGCCTAAAGATTTCTTGTTGGCTAAAGACTAATTGTTCATTATTGTGTTGAATGTGGTGACTGGCTGAGAAATAAAAATTTCTCAGATCAGGAAAATATTTTTCCACATTAACTTTTTTCTGGTTTTTGGTTTGCTGAAGGAAGGACACTATGGATTCAGCAGTGTATTGTGGTTCACCACTGTCAGCTTGTGGGACAGGAAATTCACCAACATCTGAGTACCAGCTCTCGCTGTCGCTGTTGTCTGTGCTTTTCAGCTGTGCAGACATATCTCTGGTTTTCTTGCTTATTTTACTGGTAGTATTACTTTGGTGTTGTCTTTTTAACTGGGCTGTAACCCCCTGTACTGACTTTTGTAACTGGGCTGCAGGGGAACCCTGATTTAATCCCTCTGCAGCTGCTCTTATCACTGTCTCTGTAGCTGCTTTTAAAAGCGAGCCTGCCTCCCCCCTCTCCCCCTCATCTGCAAGCCCCTTTTCTCTCCCTCCCTGATCAGCATCTACCCCTCCTCTGTCCTCTTCATCTTCACCCCCCTCTCCTCTCACCCCCTGAGCAGCACGCAACTCTCCGCCCATGTCACATTGTCGCACCCCTCCCCTCTCCTTCACCTCCTCCTGAAACTCTCTCGTCTCGCTGTTCACCACACCAACACTGTTTTCTCCTCCAGAACACACCTCCATGCTGTCTCCAACCTCCACACACACGCCTCTACCCGTTTCATCTCCACCATCCGCTGTTTGCTCAACAACAGCATCTGGACGATTCTCATTAACCCCTGTAGCGGACCCCTCCCCCGCCTCCCCCTGCTCGGACACACCTCCCCCCTGTTCTGCATCTGTGGGATCCCGCGCGGCACCCTGTGGGGCTGGCTCAGTTTCATCTCCACCATCCGCAGTTTGCTCAACAACAGCATCTGGACGATTCTCATTAACCCCGGTAGCGGACCCCTCCCCCGCCTCCCCCTGCCCGGACACACCTCCCCGCTGTTCTGCATCTGTGGGATCCCGCGCGGCACCCTGTGGGGCTGACTCAGTTAACTCGGGGCACATTTTTCTGATGTGTCCTTCCTGTTTACACTCAAAGCACTTCATATTGGAAGAAGTTGCGTATAAAACGTAGTTAAACTCGTCAAATTTAACAAGGAAGCGCAGATTCAACTCTTCCCCCGGTCTGTTCAACACCATGTTCACTTGTCTCCTGTGAGACACGACGTGTTTGAGGAGTTCAGATTTACATCCTGACGACACTTTTTTAATCGGGGAAACCACCCTCCCATGTCTGGACAGCTCGTTAATCAGAAAGTCATCACTGATAAACGGGGGGATGTTTGACAAAGTTATCTTTGTCACTGGTTGTGCGAGCGGCGTTATCTGAAAAAACATATCATTCACTGAAACGCCAGATGTGACCAGCTGTTGAGCGTGCGCTACTGTATCAACAAACACAACCACTGCCTTATTCATGCGGGCTGCAGACATAATGGACTCGTGTCCTATCTCTTCTCCTATCGCTAAACAAACATCCTCCACGCTGCACTGAGAGCCAGCACCCACCTTGATACCGTTTCTCCGCGTGAGAGCAGAAAAACCTCTCGTGGCTCCTTCCATCATGGCGTCCACAGACGCCGGCTGACCTGCCGGCTACACTTTTGTGAAAAACATAAACCTTAAAAATGACAAAGCTAACAAAACCCACAACTAAAAACAATCACCCAACGTTCTAACAACTCCCAGTGCAAAAAAAAAGTAAAAAAATGAATAAAAAATAGAGAAAAAAAGCGCTTTTACTCCACTTTTGGTCCTCTGCTCTTCCATGCACGTCCTTCACCTCCAAGAAGAAGAAGAAGAAGAAGAAGACATACAGTAGTTGATCAGGTTGTTGATTGTGGCCTGTGTAGAAGTGCTCACTAACACAGATTTAGAAGAAGAAGAAGAAGAAGAAGAAGAAGAAGAAGAAGAAGAAGAAGAAGAAGAAGAAGAAGAAGAAGAAGAAGAAGAAGAAGAAGAAGAAGAAGAAGAATAGGAATAAGAATAAGAATAAGAATAATAAGAATAATAAGAAGAATAAGAATAAGAATAATAAGAAGAATAAGAAGAATAAGAAGAAGAAGAAGAAGAAGAAGAAGAAGAAGAAGATTTTGATTTTTAACAAAACTTTATTCACACAGTAAGTTAACATTACAATGTTAACATGATCACGTCAAGATTTATGTTGTCTTACAGTACTCACAGAAACGTTTAAGGGTCATGTTTTTGTTGTTTTACAGTACTCACATAAGGAGGTCGTTGTATCTCAGTTCTCCTTTGTCACAAACAGTACATAAAACATTTTTAAAGCCCCACAGTTTCACAAAACTTTTCAAATCCCCAGTGTCCCTGTGGAAGTGAAACTCCAAGGCCAACCTGGCCTTGACGTTGCACCTCCACAGAGACACAGCATCAAGGTGAGGCCCATCCTGCAGTCTGTCCCTGCGAGACAAGTAAATTGCCATCTTTGCCTCGGCGATTAAAAAGTTTAAAATTTGGGACTTGTCCTTAGTGGCTCTACTGTAAAATACACCATAAATAAAAACAGATTTTGTAAAAACTGTGTCAAAAAAGTGAAAAATCTTCATCAAGAGGCTAAAAAAAACTGTTAATCGTGCACAATCCATAAAAACGTGAAAAACATTCTCTGACAAACTGCAAAAAGGACACTCATTTAAAACTCCGGGACTGATGACAGATAAGAATGAGTTTGTGGCAATGGCCCCATGAAGGATCCTCCATTGCAGGTCACCAGTCCGTTTTTTTATCGGAGGTTTGTAGAGTGTCCTCCACTGGGGCTTCAGCCCTCCGAACTTGTTGTCCCAGACACTGACAGCTCTGGTGTGCAGAGTCCTCTTGTTCAGCACCTTGACACAGGTCCTGTACAGGACTTTTGGACCCGATCTGCACAAGTCCACCTTTGGGCCTGTGGCACGAAGCAGGGGACCACTGCTGTCCCCGAGGTCAGGATTCAGGTGGGTGTCTGGAAACGGGTCAGTTGGATCAGGCGGGCGACCCTCCACGGACCACAGCTGCAGGAGACGCCTCTCCCCAGCCGTCAACTTCTCCCTCAACAATGTCCAAGAAGCGTCGTACCAGTCTGGCAGACCGGACCCCGAGCAACGAGGCCACCTCTTGGACGCTCGAGAAGTCTGGTCCGGCCCTCTCCACCAGACGCCTCAGTGTCACAGTCCCAGACCTGCAAAGCACCGTCGACAGCCCAGGCACGGTGCTGTCAGAGACGTCCAGTCTGGATCCACAAACTAAGGGTTCTTCTAAAAGCCAATGCAGAGAATTATTCATTTTTGTTCTGTTGAGTTTAAACAAAGAGCATAATTTAAAAACACTCTGATAAAACTGGGGTAACCCCTTTAACTGTAAAAGGCCAATATCGGTTAGAAACAGAGCCGCATCCAGCCCCAACCCGTTCACGCGTCTCAGGATGCAGCTAGCCACGTCTCTCCACACTGTGTCAGCAGGTCCTGCCAGGTATTTCTGGAGGAACTGCATTCTAAAAGTGGCCGTCCTGCTGGCCAGGTGGACAAGGCCCTGTCCCCCCTCCTCTCTCGGTAAAAACAAAACCGACTGTGGCACCCAATGTCGACCATTCCAGAAGAACTCCACCATCTCAGACTGGAGTTCAACCAACAGGTCTGGAGGTGGGTCCAAAACGGCTAGTTTGTGCCACAGCTGTGATGCGACCAAGTTGTTCAAAACTAGCACCCTGCCTCTGTAGGACATCTGGGAGTGCAGCCATTTCCATTTTTTTAGTTTTTTCCCAACCGTATCTCTGACGTTTTCCCAGTTTTTCTTTATCACGGTCTTATCCCCTAAGTAGATACCAAGGTATTTAAAGCCGTCTCTCCCCCACAGGAGGCGTTGAGGGAGAACTGGGAGCCCTTCAGGCCACTCACCTACGGCGAGGGCTGTGCTCTTTCCCCAGTTCACCCTTGCAGCAGACAGAGCGGAGAAACTCTCGGTAACGGTTTTTAAAATGTCGACGTCTTGTTGGTTTTTTATAAAAACAGCAACGTCATCAGCGTAGGCGGATAAAACTACATTCTTGTTAAAACCGGGTAAAATAAAACCATGGACACTTGATCGGATCTTTCGAAGGAGGGGTTCTAAGGAGAGCGCGTAGAGCATCCCCGAGAGTGCGCAGCCCTGCCGAACACCTCTACACACTCTAAAAGGAGCACACAGGCCACCGTTGATCTTCAGCACACTCTCAACGCCACTGTACAGCACCTTGATCTTGGCTATAAAACCAGTGCTGAACCCAAACTCCCTCATGGTTTCCCAGAGGAAGTCGTGTTCAACACGGTCAAAAGCCTTTTCTTGGTCAAGTGAGACCAAGGCTGTGTTCAGGCCTAATGAACTGGAGACCTCCAAAATGTCTCGGATCAGGCAGATGTTATCTACCATGGACCTGCCGGGGACGCAATAAGTCTGGTCCTGATGGATGACCTGCTCCATAGCTTCTCTCATCCTAGTAGCTAGGACCTTGGAAAGGATTTTGTAATCTGTGCAGAGCAGGGACACCGGGCGCCAGTTCTTCATCTCCTGCAGGTTCCCTTTCTTGGGCAGGAGAGTGATGACCGCTCTGCGGCACGACAGTGGGAGTGAGCCAACGTTCAGACTTTCAGTGAAGACACCCAGCAGATCCTCCGCCAAGATGTCCCAGTAGGCTTTATAAAATTCCACTGTGAGTCCATCTATGCCGGGTGCCTTCTGGCCTTGCATGCTCAGGAGGGCTGTGTGTAGCTCATGAAGCCCCAGGGGGCGCTCCAGGCGGGTGTTAGTCTCCTCAGAGACCTGGGGTAGTCCATTGCAGAACTCCCCGAACAGTTCATCGTCTCTCTCGTACTCACTCTGGAATAACGAGGAGTAGAACTCCACAGCCCTCCTCCTGATCTGTCCTGGCTCACTCAGCTGCTGCCCGGTGTCCGACAACAGAGAGTGGATCACTTTACTCTGCCCGTTTTTCCTCTCCAAGCTAAAGAAGAAGCTAGAGGGAGCATCCATCTCCGTGATGGTCTGCATCCGGGACCTGACCAGCACGCCCTGGACCTTCGCGTCCAGCAGGTTGGTTAGAACTAACCTTTTTGCTTTGAGAGCTTCAAAGTGCTCTCGGTTTCCTGTGGAGTCACTGAGTCGTTCTAGCTCCACTATATCAATCTCCAGATCTTTGATAGATCTGGTGATGTTGCGAGTGACGTTGAGAGTGTGCTGCTGACACAGCAGTTTTATTTCAACTTTACCATGGTCCCACCATTGCTGTAAACACGTAAAATCAGTCTTCCTCTGTCTAAAGACCTTCATAAAATAACCCAGAATCTCCTTAAAACTACGGTCATAAGTCAAAACTGAGTTAAAATGCCAGTAGGCGCTCCTAGGTAAAATGTTTCTAATAAAAACACTACCCAAAATCAGCGAATGGTCTGTAAAAGCTACTGGTAGGATCTGACAATCCTTAAAAACATTAAAATGATGTTGAAAACAATAAAAGCGGTCGAGGCGAGCCAAAGAAATGCGATTTTCTTTAAGGTGGGACCACGTGTACTGCCTGGAGCCTGCGTGCATCCTCCTCCATACGTCCACCAGACCATGAGACGTGATCAGCTGTTTCAGGACACGCTTGGCTGCCGGATGAGGCTCCGCATGATTGCGGTCTAAAGACTCGTTTTCTGTGCAGTTGAAATCCCCTCCTATAAAAACATAATCTTCAGACCCACAATCACCCAACCTCTCCCCAATTTCTTCAAAAAAACGTTTTTTCTCTGCATTGGCATTTGGAGCATAAATATTAATAAAAATCATGTTAAAATCATTAAAAACTGCTCTGACTAAAATACACCTTCCCTGAACGACATGTTGAACTTCCAAGGAGTTTGGAGTGAAAGCCTTTGAAAAGAGGAAGCCCACTCCTGCACTCTGGGAGGTGCTGTGGCTCAAAATGGCCTCCCCTTTCCACTCCCTGTACCAGTCTGCTTCATTAGAAGGATCACTGTGGGTTTCTTGCAAATAAAACACATCGATTCCTTTCTGGTTCATTGTCTGATACACTAAAGCACGTTTTACAGCTTCTCTTGCCCCATTCAGGTTTAATGATGCTATTTTTAAAGTATCCATGATGGGCGAGAAGTTAAAAATAAAACAGCAACAAACTAAAAGAAATAATAAAGTGCTGTTGTGTAACATTGTAATCAGAGTTGTTTTCTAACTTTGGACATTGTTTTCTGTAATCTGAAAATTTCCTGAGAAGTAAAACCCGATACCTCCTTGTTCCTGATGTGAAATTTTGCTGAAGAAAGAAATACTTTCAAATCAGGAAAAAAACTTTCCACTTTTATGCCTCTCAGCCCTTTGGTATCTTGGAGGAACGTGATAAAAGCCTCCACCGGGTACCGGGGCTCTGTGGTGTTTGTCTGTGAAACAGACATTTCACTGCTGTCAGAGAAAACGCTGTCACAGTCACTGCTGTCCGACTCCTCCATCCTCTCTGTAGCCAACTTGCTCATCTGCCTGCTGGCCTGCACAGCATCCACCACATTTTTCCTTTTAGTTCGCCTCTTGTTGGGGGCTGGGGCCCCCTGCTCCATCACCTCTTCGACCGCACCTGTCTCTCCCTCCACATCAGCTCCTAAAACCAACCCTGCACTGGTACTTCCTGAACCTTTATTCTCACTATCCTCCTCCACCTCAACTCCCACTCTCTGATCCTCACACATCAACTCCTCATCACCCACCTCCCCCTCCCGTTCAACCTGCTCCCCGTCTCCCTCCCCCACTTGAGTCTCACCACCACCACCATCACCACCACCACCACCACCACACACCTCCGTGCTGCTTTTTTCCACACACACACCACCCTCTGATCCTTCACTGTCTACAGTCTGCACCTCAACAGTATCAGAACGTGTAGCGGGGGCCGCAGCGGGTTCCCCCGCAGAGGAGGGCCCCCCCGCGGCAGCGGGAGCCCCCTCCGCTCCTCCCTCACCGGACAGGTCCGCAGCTGCGGGCTGCTGCTCATCAGGGTCCGGTGCGCGCGGCCCAGCCCTGTCAGGACACATTTTAATCATGTGTCCCTCCTGACGACAGCCAAAGCACTTCATGTTGGAGGACGTTGCAAACAGAATGTAATCAAAACCGTCCAGCCGCACATGAAAGCGCACATCCAGGTCCTCATCGCGCCTGTTGAGCACCATGAACAGCTGTCTCCTGTGAGACACCACGTGTTTTAATAAAGGTGATTTACACCCCGTCAGCACCTTTTTAACGGGAGACACCACCTTTCCATGTCGCGACAGCTCTTTAATCAGAAAGTCATCACTGACAAACGGAGGGACGTTGGACAGTGTGACTTTTCTCGCCGGCAGCGCGAGCGGCGACACCTGCAGCAACAAACCATTAACTGATATCCCCACCTCCACCAGTCTCTGGACCTGCTCCACTTTCTCCACAAACACCACCACAGCCCCGTTCATGCGGGCTGCAGACCTAATGGACCCATGTCCAACCACCTCCCCCACCGCCAAACAAACTTCCTCCACGCTGCACGCAGAACCAGCACCCACCTTGATGCCGTTCTTACGTGTCAGCGTGGAGAAGTCACACGTGCTCCCCACCACCATGGCGTCTAAACGCCGGTGCACCTGACGGCTACACCCTCGTTAAACAAACTTTCTGTAAACTTTTAAACTAATAAATCACCAGCTAAACAATTAACATGCCAAGAAATACCCAGTGAAAGTAGAAAAGGGACAGAAAAAACGAATGAATGAACACTCTCACGTTCTGCTCCTCAGCTCTTCCACGCACGTCCTCTCTCCAGAAGAAGAATAAGAATAAGAATAAGAATAATAAGAATAAGAATAAGAATAAGAATAAGAATAAGAATAATAATAATAAGAATAAGAATAAGAATAAGAATAAGAATAAGAATAAGAAGAAGAAGAAGAAGAAGAAGAAGAAGAAGAAGAAGAAGAAGAAGAAGAAGAAGAAGAAGATTTTTTTTGTTTTTTCACAAAACTTTATTTACACAATAATAAAATTAACACAACAGTGTTAAAAATATGATCAGGACATCAGCAAGCTTAAAATAAAATAAAATATTTACATGAGGAGCTTGTTGTATTGTATTTCTCCCTGATCAGAAATGGTGCATAAAACCTTCTTAAATCCCCACAGTTTCACAAAACTCTCCATGTGTCCAGTGTCTCTGTGGAAGCAAAACTCCAGCGCCAGTCTGGCCTTGATGTTGCACTTCCACAGAGCCACGGCATCAAGTTGAGGTCCAGCCTGCAGTCTGTCCCTGCGAGACAAATAAACAGCCATTTTTGCTTCGGCTACCAGAAAGTTTAAAGTTTGGGATTTAAACTTTGTGGCTTTGCTGTAACGTACTCCATTAATAAAAACAGATTTGGTGAAAACTGTGTCAAAGAGGCTAAAGATCTTTGTCATTAGATTAAACAGATCAATCAGTCGAGCACAATCTGTAAAAACATGAAAAACACTCTCAGACAGACTGCAAAAAGGACACTCGTTTAAAACCTCAGGATTGATGACAGACAAAAATGAGTTTGTTGCAATGGCGCCGTGAAGGATCCTCCATTGAAGATCGCCAGTCCGTTTCTTTGTTGGAGGTTTGTAAAGAGTCCTCCACTGGGGCCTCTGATTTCCGAGTTTGTTGTCCCACACGCTGACAGCTCTGTTTTGCAGAGTTCTCTTGTTCAGGATCTTAACATAAGTCTTGTAAAGTACTTTTTGACCAGTTCTGCACAAGTTCATCTTTGGGTCTATATTGTTTAGCAGCGGACCACTGTCTTTGGCAAAGTTGGGATCCAGATTAATATCTGGGAAAGGGTCCATTGGGTCAGGTGGGCGATTCCCTGTGAACCACTGTTGTAGCAGACACTTCTCTCCAGCTGTCATCTTCTCCTTCACCAAGTTCAGGAAGCGCTGCACCAGTCTGACTGACCGGAAACCAAGCAACGAAGCCACCTCTCCGACGTTGGAGAAAACTGGTCCGGCCGTCTCCACCAAGCGCCTCAGGGTCACCATCCCAGAATCGCACAGTGCCTTTGACAGTCCTGGCACTGTGCTATCACAAACGTCCATTCTCGCTTCACATACTAGTGGTTCCTCTAAGAGCCAATGCAGAGAATTATACATTTTTGATCTGTTTGGTTTAAAAAAGGAAAACACTTTGAAAACACTCTGATAAAACAGGGGCACGTCCTTTATCTTTAAAAGGTTAACATTAGTTAGAAACAGAGCAGCATCCAGCCCCAGCCCGCTCACACGTCTGAGGATGCAGCTGGCTACGTCTCTCCACACAGTGTCAGGAGATCCTGCCAGGTACTTCTGGAGGAACTGCATTCGAAACGTGGCTGTTCTGCTGGCTAAGTGGACAAGGCCCTGTCCCCCCTCTTCTCTTGGTAAGAACAGGACTGACTGTGGCACCCAATGTCGCCCGTCCCAAAAGAAATCGACCATCTCAGATTGTATTTTTACCAACAGGTCTGGAGGTGGGTCTAGAACAGAAAGTTTGTGCCACAGTTGTGATGCAACCAAGTTGTTTAACACCAGTACTCTGCCTCTGTAGGACATTTTTGAGTGTATCCATTTCCATTTTTCCAATTTATTCTTGACTTTTTGCACCACATTGTCCCAGTTTTTCTGTACTGAAGCTTTATTCCCTAGATGGACACCGAGATATTCTAGGCCATCTCTCTTCCACGGGAGGTTTTGAGGCAGAACTGGGAGCCCTTCAGGCCACTCGCCCACGGCGAGGGTTGTACTCTTTCCCCAGTTTACCCTTGCAGCAGACATGGTTGAAAAACTTTCTGTGATTTCACTTAGTGTGTCGACATCTTGTTGATTTTTTACAAAAACAACAACGTCGTCAGCGTACGCGGATAAAACTATGCTACTGTTGAAACCAGGTAAAACAAAACCATGAACCCTCGAACGGATTTTCTGAAGGAGGGGTTCCAGGGAGAGTGCATAGAGCATTCCCGAGAGCGCACAGCCCTGTCGAACACCTCTACACACTCTAAAAGGAGCACACAGGCTACCGTTGAACTTCAGCACACCCTCAACGTTACTGTACAACACCTTGATCTTGGCTATGAAACCAGCGTTGAACCCAAACCTCTCCATGGTTTCCCAGAGGAAGCTGTGCTCAACGCGGTCAAAAGCCTTTTCTTGGTCAAGTGAGACCAACGCTGTGTTCAGACCTAATGAACTGGAGACTTCCAAAACATCTCGAATCAGGTGGATATTATCTACCATGGACCTGCTGGGGACGCAATAAGTCTGGTCTCGGTGGATAACCTGTTCCATTGCTTCTCTCATCCTGGTTGCCAGGGCCTTGGAGAGGATTTTGTAGTCGGTGCAGAGGAGAGACACGGGGCGCCAACTCTTTATCTCCTGTAGATTCCCTTTTTTGGGCAGAAGAGTGATGACCGCTCTTCGGCACGACAGCGGTAGTGAGCCAGTGATCAGGCTTTCAGTGAAAACATCTAGCAGGTCTCTGCCAGGATGTCCCAGTAGGCCTTGTAGAACTCCACCGTGAGCCCGTCAATTCCGGGAGCTTTCTGGCCCTGCATGCTTTGGAGGGCTGTGCTGAGCTCCTGAAGCCCTAGGGGGCGCTCCAGGTCAGTGTTGGTCTCCTCAGAGACCTGGGGTAGTCCATTGCAGAACTCCCTGAACAGCTCGCCGTTCCTCTCGTATTCACTTTTGAATAACGAGGAGTAAAATTCCACAGCCCTCCTCCTGATCTGGCTTGGCTCACTCAGCTGCTGCCCGGTGTCTGACAAGAGAGAGTGGATCAGTTTTCTTTGCCCGTGTTTCCTCTCCAGGTTGAAAAAGAAGCTGGAAGGAGCATCCATCTCTGTGATGTTCTGCATCCGGGACCTGACTAACACGCCTTGGACTTTAGCATCCAGCAGGTTTGTTAGAACTAATTTTTTAGATTTGAGGGCTTCAATGTGCTCTCGATTTCCTGTGGTTTCACAAAGGTGTTCTAGTTCCACTATATCAATCTCCAGATCTTTGATAGATCTGGTGAAGTTGCGAGTAACGTTGAGAGTGTGCTGTTGACACAGCTGTTTTATTTGAACTTTTCCGTGGTCCCACCACTGTTGCAGACATGTGAAATCACCCTTTCTCTGTCTAAACACATTCATAAAACAGCTCAGAGTCTCTTTGAAATTACGGTCATGAGTTAAAACTGAATTAAAATGCCAGTAGGCGCTCTTTGGTAAAATGTTTCTGATAAAAACACTACTTAAAACCAGCGCGTGATCTGTAAAGGCAACAGGTGAAATCTGACAAGTTTTAACCACGTTAAAATGATGTTTAAAACAATAAAAGCGGTCGAGGCGAGCTAAAGAAATGCGATTCTCTTTACAGTGGGACCACGTATACTGTCTGGAGCCTGCGTGCAACCTCCTCCATACATCCACCAGGCCATAATACGAGACCAGCTGCCGAAGAGCACGCTGGGCCGCTGGATGCGGCTCCGCGTGATTTCGGTCTAAAGACTCATCTTCCGTACAATTGAAATCCCCACTTAAGAAAACAAAATCCTCAGACCCACACTCTCCCAACCTTTCCCCAATTTTTTCAAAAAAATGTCTTTTCTCTGCATTGGTATTGGGAGCGTAAATATTAATAAAGATAACATTAAAATGATCAAAACCAGCTTTGACTAAAAGACACCTGCCCTGAACAACGTGTTGCACTTCTATGTGGCTGGGAGTGAACGCTTTTGATAAAAGGATTCCCACTCCTGCACTCTGGGAGGTGCCATGACTAAAAATGGCCTCCCCTTTCCACTCTCTACGCCACTCTGTTTCATTAGCTGGATCGCTGTGTGTCTCTTGTAAAAATAGTACATCAATACTTTTATAGTTCATGGTTTGATAAACTAGTCCACGCTTAACAGCCTCTCTTGCTCCATTGATGTTTAAAGATGCCATTTTAAAAGTATCCATGGTGTGTGAGAGGTTAATAAGCGTGTAGAAAAAGACTATAAAAAGTGTTAGAGAGCAGGTGCTTATCATTTTGTTCATATAAGTTTTCTGACTTTGGTCATTGTCTTTTTCAGCCTGTAGATTTCTGTCTCTTCAAAGATTAAATGTTCATTATTGTGTTTAATGTGGTGTCTGGCTGAGAAATAAAATTCTCTCAAATCAGAAAAGTATTTTTCCACATCAACATTATTCAGCCCTTTGGTGTCTTGAAGGAAGGACTGTATAGATTCAGCAGTGTATTTTGGTTCACTACTTTCAGCTTGTGATACGTCACTGAAATCTGAGCTGTTGTCTGCTCCTTTCAGCTGTGCAGACATATCTCTGGCTCTCTTGCTTCTTTTTCTAATAGTTTTAACGTCTGTACTTTGTTTTATTATTTTAAACTGGGTTGCAGCTCCCAGTTCTGTCATTTGTAACGGGGCTGGGGGCCCCTGGTTTTTCTCCTCTACAGCCGCTCTTGTCACTGTCTCTGTAAACGAGTCTGCATGTTTCTCGTCTGCATCCACCTCCCCTCTCCCCCTCTGATCAGCGTCTACTTCTCCTCTCTCCCTTTGATCAACTTCTCTCCCTCCTTTCCTCCCCTCATCTGCATCCCCCTCTTCCCTCCTCCCCTGATCAGCACACATCTCCCCGCCCATGTCACATTCTCTCACTTCTCCCCTCTCATTCACCTCCTGAAGCTCTTTTTCGCTGTTCACAGTATCAACACTGTCCCCCTCTCCCCTCCTCCCCTGAGCGTCTACCTCTCCTCTCTCCCTTTGATCAACTTCTCTCCCTCCTTTCCTCCCCTCATCTGCATCCCCCTCTTCCCTCCTCCCCTGATCAGCACATATCTCTCCGCCCATGTCACATTCTCTCACTTCTCCTTTCTCATTCACCTCCTGGAGCTGTCTCTCGCTGTTCACCGCATCAACACTAGTGTCCCCCTCTTCAGCACGCACCTCAAAGCCGTCTCCACTATTCACACGCACACTTATGCTTATTTTATCATTCACAGCTGACTCTTCAACAACATCATCTGAACGGTTCTCGTCGTTAACGGAGGTTCCCCCCGCGGCAGCGGACCCCTCCCCCGCCTCCCCCTGACCGGACTCACCTCCCCCCTGTTCTGTACCTGCGGGCTGCTGCGCAGCACCCTGTGGGGCTGGCTCAGTGTTGGGACACATTTTTCTGATGTGTCCCTCTAGCTTGCATTTAAAACACTTCATGGAAGAAGTGGCATATAAGACGTAGTCAAAGTTGTTGACTTTAACGAGAAAGCGCAGATTCAACTCCTCTCCCGGCTTGTTTAGAATCATATTTACTTGTCTCCTGTGGGACACAACGTGTTTGAGGAGTTGAGATTTACATCCCGACGACACTTTTGTAATCGGGGACACCACCTTCCCATGTCTGGACAGTTCCTTAATCAGAAACTCATCACTGATAAACGGGGGGATGTTTGATAAAGTTATCTTTGTAGCTGGTTGTGCGAGTGGCGTTACCAGAAAAAACACATCATTCACAGAAACGCCAGATGTGACCAGCTGTTGAGCGTGCGCTACTGTATCAACAAACACAACAACCGCCTTGTTCATGCGTGCTGCAGACATAATGGACTCGTGTCCAATCTTATCTCCTATCGCTAAACAAACATCCTCCACGCTGCACTGAGAGCCAGCACCCACCTTGATGCCGTTTCTCCGCGTGAGAGCAGAAAAGCCCCTCGTGGCTCCTTCCATCATGGCGTCAACAGACGCCGGCCGACCTGCCGGCTACACCTTTGTGAAAAACAAACGCTAAAAACGACTAAACTAACAAAAGTCACAACTAAA
>JBBPBX010070441.1:0-18590 GCA_038048925.1 Garcialebias charrua | reverse complement strand
GTTCTATTCAGTTGTTTTATAATTAAGGAGAACAATAAAGTTTATGAGGGTTATTCACATTTGAAAGCTGTCTACTCTGAACTACTGTAATGTTAATTAGAAAAAATTGCATTTCTTGTGAAAATGCAGTGTGAATGCTTATTGCTGAACAATTTAGAAGAAAGCTTCTGAAGAAGCTGAAACCAAGCTGTAAATTCTCAAACTCTGGAATGTTAATACTTTTTTAATATGAAAATTAAGCAAAAATAGTTTAATGATTTGCGTAAACATAAGCAAACAGCAAGGGAAATAATGCTAGCTAAGGTGTAAAACACTAACAAGACGGGAAGAAAAAGCTAGCTTATTGTCAGAAGTAGCAAAATGCTAGCAAAAAAAGCTGAAGAAAAAACCTAGCTAACAGCCAAAAGAAGCTAAACCTAAGCAAAAAAAACAAAATGCTAGATTAGAGCCAAAAGTAGCAAAACATTAGTAGAAAGCATGAAAGAGCTAGCTTAGTTCTAGAATTAGCAAATGCTAGTAAAAAAAAGCTAGAAAAATATATTTTAGAGGTAGAAGAATCGAAATACAGTAGCACTAGCTACTATCAAAAAGCATAAAAATGTTGGCTAAAAGTGATGAAATGTTGGCAAAAAAAAACTGGACAAAGCAAGCATAAAGCTATAGTAGACCAACAGCATTCACATTCACATTCTTGCTAGTACATCTCATGGCAACTCCTAACAGGCAAATTGTGATTTCTTACACCCAAGTCGGGCTTACAACTTCTCCAAGATCTTTTCCTTACAACCATCCATGAACACTGCCACAAAGTCCCACAGTCCTGCATGTTCAGCTCTGATACAGGCGCAAAGATAGTTTGCACACAGTCTGAGTGTTGCCACGCTCAACACACGCATTCCAGACAGCTTAACAGCTGCTGAAGTTTCTGAATTAGTTGAAAACCCAGATTTCCACCAACTCAAAACAGCAGAATCCAGTTATCATAATCCAACTACGTATGCTTCTGAGAAGAGGGCTCTCCTTCACCCTGTCTTCTTGTGAGAAAATTTGATCAATTGTGTTGAATATGAATTGTTGAAATAGCACAAAAATTGCAGAATGTGTTAGGTACCAAAAATGTACAGAAGAACGATTGTAGCGATAAAGAGAAAGTAGGGTCACTCGGCAGACAGGTCCTAGGTGAGGGACAAGACAAAGTGCAGCTGAAAGACCCCAATGATGAGTACAACTAATGGAATCAATGTTTCCTCACCCGGACATGGGTCACCGGAACCCGACTATGGAGCAGGGCTTGGAGGTGGGGCATGTTGGCGAATGCCTGGTGGCTGGGCTTTTACCCATGGAGCCTGGCCAGACACAGCCTGAAGAGGAGACGTGGGTCCCCCTTCCCATGGGCTCACCACCTATGGGAAGGGCCAAAGGGGTCAGATGCAATGTGGGATGGGTGGTGGCCGAGGGCGGGGACCCTGGCGGTCTGATCCTCAGCTACAGAAGCTGGCTATTGGGATGTGGAATGTCATCTCTCTGGTGGGGTAAGAGCCTGAGCTGGTGTGTGAGGTTGAGAGGTTCCGGCTAGAAATAATCAGACTCACCTCAACGCATGGCTCTTGCTCTGGAACCAGTTTCCTTGAGAGAGGTTGGACACTCTTCCACTCTGGAGTTGCCCCTGGTGAGAAACGCTGAGCAGGAGTAGGCATACTTGTTGCCCCCCATCTTGGTGCCTGTACGTTGGGGTTCACCCCGGTGAACAAAAGGGTAGCCTCCCTCCACCTATGTGGGTGGTAAGGCCCCGGGGATGGGCTCTGACTGTTGTTTGTGCTTATGCGCCAAACAGCAGCTCAGATTACCCACCCTTTTTGGAGTCCTTGGAAGGGGTACTGGAGAGTGCACCTCCTGGGGACTTCCTTGTTCTACTGGGGGACTTCAACGCTCATGTGGGGAATGACAGTGAGACCTGGAGGGGTGTGGTTGGGAGGAATGGCCTCCCTGATCTGAACCAGAGTGGTATTCTGTTATTGGACTTCTGTGCTCGTCATGGATTGTCCATAACGAGCACCATGTTCAAGCATAAGGGTGTCCATATGTGCTCTTGGCACCAGGATACCCTAGGCCGCAGTTCAATGATCAACTTTGTTGTTGTCTCATCTGATCTGCGGCCACATGTCTTGGACACTCGGGTGACGAGAAGGACGGAGCTGTCCCACTGACCACTACCTGGTGGTGAGTTGGCTCCGATGGAAAGGGAGGGTGCCGGTAAGACCTGGCAGGCCCAAATGTATTGTGAGGGTCTGCTGGGAACATCTGGCACAGTCTCCCGTGAGACAAAGCTTTAACTCCCACCTCCGGGAGAGCTTCAAACACGTTTCAGGGGGAGGTGGGGGACATTGAGTCCGAGTGGGCCATGTTCCGCGCCTCTATTGTCGAGGCGGCTTATCGGAGCTGTGGTCGCAAGGTTGTCGGTGCCTGTTGTGGTGGTAAATCTCGAAGCCGGTGGTAGACACCGGCGGTGAGGGATGCTGTCAGGCTGAAGAAGGAGTCCTATCAAAACTTTTTGGCCTATGGGACCCCGGAAGCAGCTGATGGGTACCGGCAGCCCAAGTGGCATGCAGCTCGGGTAGTCACTGAGGCAAAAACTCGGACGTGGGGGGAGTTCGGAGAGGCCATGGAGAACGACTTCCGTATGTCTTCGAGGCGATTCTGGTCCTACCGTCTGGCATCTCAGGGGGTAAAAGCTGTACGCCACCGACACTTATCTATAGTGGGGGTGGTGTGCTACTGACCTCAACTTGGGATGTCGTGGGTCGGTAGGCAGAATACTTCAAAGACCTCCTCAATCCCACTGGCATGTCTTTCACTGAGGAATCGGAGTCTGGGAACTTTGGGTTGGGCTCTCCAATCTCTGGTGATGAGAGCACCAAGGTGGTTTAAAAGCTCCTCGGTGGTAAGGCCCCGGGGATGGATGAGATTCACCCGGAGTTCCTTAAGGCTGTGGATGTTGTGGGGTTGTGTTGGCTTACACGACTCTGCAATATTGCGTGGACATCGGGGGTAGTTCCCCTGGATTGGCAGACTGGGGTGGTGGTTCCCCTTTTGAAAAAGGGGGACTGTAGAGTGTGTTCCAACTACAGGGGATCATACTCTTAAGCCTCCCTGGTAAGGTCTATTCAGGGGTTCTGGAGAGGAGGGTCCGTCGGATAGTTGAACCTCGGATTCAAGAGGAGCAGTGCTGTTTTCGTCCTGGTCGTGAAACACTGGACTAGCTCTACACCCTCAGCAGGGTCCTGGAGGGTGTGTGGGAGTTTGCCCAACCAGTCTACATGTACTTTGTGGACTTGGAGAAGGTGTTCGACCGCATCCCTCAGGGAGCCCTGTGGAGGGTACTCCGGGAGTATGGGGTACCAGGCTTTTTGATACAGGCTGTTAGGTCCCTGTACGACCGGTATAAGAGCTTGGTTCACATTGCCGGTAGTAAGTTGGACTCGTTCCCAGTGAGAGTTGGACTCCGCCAAGGTTGCCCTTTGTCACCGATTATGTTCATAACTTTTATGGACAGAATTTCTAAGCGCAACCAAGGTGTCGAGGGGATCCTGTTTTTTTTTTCAGATTATGTGGTCCTGTTGGCTTCATCGGGTCGTGATCTACAGCTTTCGTAGGAACGGTTTGCAGCCGAGTGTGACGCGGCCGGGATGAGGATCAGCTCCTCCAAATCCGAGGCCATGGTCTTGAGCCGGAAAAGGGTAGAGTGCCCTTTCCGGGTCGAGGCCATGGTCTTGAGCCGGAAAAGGGTAGAGTGCCCTTTCCGGGTCGGGGGTCCTGGCCCAAGTGGTGGAGTTTAAGTATCTCAGGTTTTGTTCACGAATGAGGGAAAAATGGAGCGTGCGATCGATAGGTGGATAGGTGCAGTGTCAGCAATGAAACGGGCTCTGTCGTGGTGAAGAGAGAGCTGAGTCAAAAGGCAAAGCTCTCAATTTACCCATCAATCTACATTCCTACCCTTATGCTGTGATCACACCGAACAGCTTTTCAGCAGCAGGAGCGTCCAGTTTACATGTAAAATCAATGGTGGACGCGCTTCCAGCCGCGTCTTGGCGTCGGGCGTCACGTGCGTGTTGAGCGTGCTGGGAAGCGTTTTTCCGTGCACGTGAACCGGCTTCAGCCTCCAAACCGCACATTCAACATGCTGAAGATTTCGTGGTTCAAACTTTCAAACGCCGCTCAACTCTCCCTGATTGGTTGGTGTGTCAACCAATCAGGGAGAGTCGGGGGAGAAGAGAGGGGGTCAGGGGGAGAGTCCCTATGTGACGCGGAAACCAGTGACGCGGAAACGATTGCGCATGTGACGTATTGTTTGTGGGACACAGAAAAAACCCGCGGAGTCATGGACTATGGAAGAGAAACTCATTGTAGCTGTGTGTTCGCGACAATTCCTTCACGACCAGTCAAGTCTGCTCTACTGAGACAGAAATAAAAAGCTCCTCGCCTCGCGGAGTGCAGTGATGACTTGGTATACCGGTAAGCTCCTCCCACACACCCCGCAGCAGTTTCGCAGCTGTTTCGCGTTCTGGCTTTTTGGTCTGGACACAAAGTGCGTCCACTTGCATGCGTGACAAGTTTTTGGAGGTTGAAAAGCTGTTCGGTGTGACCACACCATTATCTATGGTCATGAGCTTTGGGTTGTGACCGAAAGAACGAGATCTCTGATACAGGCGGCCGAAATGAGTTTTCTCCGCACGGTGTCTGGACTCTCCCTTAAGAGATAGGGTGAGAAGCTCAGTCATCCGGGAGGGAGTCAGAGTAGAGCCGCTGCTTCTCCACATCGAGAGGAGCCAGTTGAGGTGGCTCGGGCATCTGGTTAGGATGCCTCCTGGACGCCTCCCTGGTGAGGTGTTCCGAGCACGTCCCACCGGGAGGAGATCCAGAGGAAGACCTAGGACACGCTGGAGGGACTATGTTTCTCGGATGGCCTGGGAACGCCTTGGGATCCCCCCGGAGGAGATGGCCCAAGTGGCTGGGGAGAGGGAAGTCTGGGCCTCCCTACTTAGGCTACTACCCCCGTGACTCGACCCCGGATAAGCGGAAGAGAATGGATGGATGGATGAATTGCTGAGATAGCACAAAAATTGCGGAACGTGTTAGGTACCAAAAATTTACAGAAGAACGATAGTAGCGATAAAGTGTCAGGGTTTACTCCAGAGGCAGGTAAGAACCCAATTGTGCAAGCAGGGACTCGGACTCAGAAAATATAAAGAAACACTTTAATGGTGAATAAACAAAATCAAAGAGCTGCGTGGCAGCAAAACTTACATAGACCTGGGAGGGACGTGACATGGAAGACCTAACGACGACGCGACAAAAACAGACTGGCAGACAGAGTATATATACACAGACAGGGCAAGAGACACAGGTGGAAATAATAGACTGATTGGAGTAACATTAGGGAAGCCATCCTGGAGCCAGAGAACTACCTAAAACCTGTAACATAAATAGACTGTGACATGAACAACTAAACTGGAGCAGGGAACCTGAATAAACTAAAACATGCAAACCTACAACAAAAACTGGAGCAAGGGAAACTAAATAAAACTAGCAGATGACTGACAAGAAACTAAACTGAGTAACCATGGAGAACAAACAAAAGGTGCCCACTAGATGGCGCCATATCCTCACATAAAGAGAAAAAGTAAAACAATATTGTGAATGCTTGATGAATCCAGATATAAAAAAGCAGTACATGTATTTGGTTTAAAAAAAAGTTTGTATATAGATCATATTGTTAGGTCATGTTTATTGTGATGTACAGTAATTATATTTTAACATTGAAAAGGGATGGGATTAAATAAGTACATCTATATGCTTCTTACTCTTTTTTTGAACATGCTTAGTATTGACAAAACTAAAGCCTCATCAATAAACCTTTTCAAATAGTTACTTTCTCTCTCCGGTGGGAGTGGTGGCACAGAGATTAGAGAAGGTGAGTTTGTGAGCGGAATATCGCCGGTTCAAGCCCCGGTACCTACATCAAAAATTTGGGTGGGATAAGTGAAGCAGTCACACCTGTTTCCACCCTCATTTGCCCCACTCTGGGTCCTTGAGCAAGGCCCTTAACCCACACCATCTGCTTCCCCGGGCACCCTAGATATCAGCTCTCTGCTCCACACAGAGGGCTGTGGTAGCTCAGTGGTCTGTGGTTGTGTCAGGAAGGGCATCCGGCTTAAAAACAATTGCCAAGTCTTCGTGAGGCTTAGTTCACTGTGGTGACCCGACAAAGGGAGAAGCCGAAAGAAGAAGAAGAAAAAAACCTTTATCTCCCAGGTGTTCAACCTGTGCTGTACCTTTGATTACCTCATTCCTAATCTTATCCGTCCTTGCCACTTCCAGTTCTGCTTCCCATATTTGAGTCATGCCACTGTCTCCATACCATACAACATAGCTGGTCTCACTACTTTTTTGTAAAACTTCCCTTTGACCTTTGCTGCCTCAGTCACAAATCAGTTTTGAAACTTTTCTCCAAACCCTCCATTCTGCCTGGACTCTCTTCTTCGCCTCTTAAACACCACAACATCATGCAGTAAATATATGACCCAATATGCAACCAAGAAACAAACATTAAATTAAAGCAAATAGTTATTCTGTAAAGAATGAGTTCACATTTATTTAGCCAAGTTGTCTTTAATCTTCAGACTTCAGCTGTGTTTTATTGAAACATGTTTAATTTCACTGTCCTTTTCTAAGAGACCATTTCTGGGTGTATTTTAGGAGTTTGAACTGGATGTGGTGGCCATAGTGAATGACACGGTGGGAACAATGATGACCTGTGCATATGAGGAACCCACTTGTGAAGTTGGACTGATTGCAGGTAAATGAGACACCTACTATTTTAAAGATTACCGGTAAATGTTTGTTTTAATCTCAAATTATAGGACTTTAAGGAAAGAGTTATTCAATATATATTTGTAAAGCAAAAACTACATAGTTAAAGCTGCAGTATGTAGTTTTTGGAACACGCTGGAACTTAGAAAAATTTTGAACAGAGACACCTTTCTGGTCCCTCCCCCTTGCTCTCGGCTGACCTGCAACTCACCCTCCTTAGCTCCTCCTCCACAGCATGGCCTGTCTCGTGACTGGCCAGGCGGGGTTGGGACAGGCGGGGGATGGGCGTAAGAAGCTCGTTCATGAACCAAACTCTGTTTTTATTGGCTGGTTAACGGCGGGTCACTGTGGGTTTTTAGAAATGCTTGTAGTACCACCGGGAGAAGCCAGAGGACTATAGTTTTTTTCAGAGATTACCTGTCTAACATCAGTCTGTCAGGAGATAGTGACAGAGTGAAGAAATATGTTAAAAATATATTTTTAGAAAAGTTACATACAGCAGCTTTAAGTATTTCTTAAGATGTTTCAACGTTCACAAAGGTGCCCACAAATAAAAACTACTACCGGTACTACTATAGTTATAATTGTTTTAATTTTTCCTGCGATTTACCAGCTGTTGCTATGTTTCTTAACAGGCACAGGAAGTAACGCCTGCTACATGGAAGAGACAAAAAATATTGAGATAGTGCCGGGAAATGAGGGCCGTATGTGTGTGAATATGGAGTGGGGCGCCTTTGGAGATAATGGCTGTCTGGATGACATCAGGACGATTTACGATCAGGCAGTAGATGAGAACTCACTCAACGAAGGCAAACAAAGGTCAAGAGTGCAATGTTTTTCATTTAAGAAGCAAATTAATTCTGCTCAAATTCTTGTCATTTTTCATTTTAGACAGATTCATAAAAGTATACTGTATTTGCTCACTATGAATCTGATTTCCTGTGATGAACTTGCGGCCGGTGTCCCCGGCCTCTTGCACAGTGAAACCCACAACCCAAAAAGGAAAAGTGGGTAAAGATAATGGATGAATGGATTAATCAGATTTTGTATGTTGTACACCTCAGATATGAGAAGATGTGCAGTGGAATGTACCTGGGTGAAATTGTCCGGCAGATTTTAATCGATCTCACCAAGCGTGGTTTCCTCTTCCGGGGACAAATCTCAGAGACACTGAAGACCAGAGGCATCTTTGAGACAAAGTTCCTGTCACAAATAGAAAGGTGAGTCATTTCACAGTTATGACAGAGTTATTCATCTATGCAGTTTCAGCAGCTGTTGGCCAACAAGTTGGCAAATTAGTTGGGATAAAATTAAAATATACAAAGTGGGCAAATCTGAGCGCTCAAAAACAAACAACAGTGTTTAGATTACTGCCAGTTAACATTTATTTTCAATATTACACAAAGAAAAATTAAGAGATAAAAAAAAGAAATGTTTCATGATGGAAAGTTACTCTCTTCAAAGTCAAAAGTCAAAGTCAACTTTATTGTCAGAACTGCAATATGTACAGGACATACACAGGATTGAAATTGTGTTTCTCTCAGTCCCTCGGTGCAACAGTAACCATCTAAACACTAAACACTAAAACATTTAATAAACATAAGCATAAAATAGTAAAAGTGTAACACTGTCCTGAGTTTTTTCATAGTAGTATAAAAGTATGAAAATTTACAACAACACTGAAACACCAGCGTGTCCTGGGTCAAAAAGACCCAGGACACGCTGGAGGGACTATGTTTCTCGGCTGGCCTGGGAACGCCTTGGGATTCCCCCAGAGGAGCTGCTCCAAGTGGCTGGGGAGAGGGAAGTCTGGGCCTCCCTACTTAGGCTGCTACCCCCGCGACCCGACCCCGGATAAGCGGAAGAAAATGGATGGATGGATGGATGAGAACATAAGCATAAAATGAAATAATAAAAGTGTAATACTGTCCTGAGTTTTTGCATAGTAGTATAAAAAGTATAAAAAGTATATCTATAAAATAAACTGAAGGTTCTAGCATTGACATTTGCAAAGAGTGGCAAAGCAGCATATGAGTTAATGTACACAGTATATGTATGAGGTAGTTGATGTTGGTATAGAGGCAAAGTGGCATATGCAGTAAGGCACATTGGGCATCCTTAGATAAGGCTAGTCAGAGAATACTGTATATGTATCAGCAGTAGTGTAGATATAAAAGTAGTGTAAATGTAAACAGTAGTAATAAATGTAAAACAGTAGTAATAAATGTAAACCGTATTAATAAATGTAAACAGTGAATGTAAACAGTAGTATGACTATAGGCAGTAATGTAATACAAACATTAGTGCAAATATGAGAAGTAGTGCAAACTGAATGAGCACATGACCGAGAGTTTAGTGAATAACCCGTTTGATGACACAGAGTCCAGTGTTAAAAACTTTGTGTTGTGTGGTAATGTGTGAGAAAGTTTTTTGTGTTAAGGCAGTTCAAATGGGAGGGGAGGCAGAGCAGGCAGAGTGTTTAGCATCCTGACTGCCTGATGAACAGAGCTGTCTCTCAGTCTGCTGGTTCGAGCCTGGAGACTCCTCAGTCTCCTCCCTGATGGCAGCAGTCTGAAGCAGCTGTGTAGTGGGTGTGTGGGATCACCTGCCATGCAGTGGGCTTTCCGAGTGAGGCGTTTGCTGTGTAAGTCCTGCAGTGAGGGCAAGGAGGTGCCGACGATCTTCTCAGCTGCTCTCACGATGCGCTGGAGGCTCTTGCGGCATGATGCAGTACATGCACCAAACCACACAGTGATGCAGCTGGTCAGGACACTTTCTATGGCACCTCTGTAGAAGGTGCACATGATGGGGGTTGAAGCTCCAGCCCTTTTCAGCTTGCGGAGAAAGTAGAGACGCTGGTGAGCCTTCTTGGCCAGTGCTGCAGTGTTCCTGCTCCAGGACAGGTCCTTTGAGACGTGCACTCCCAGGAACTTGGTGCTGTCTACTCTCTCCACTGCGGTGCTGTTGATGGTCAGAGGGGCATGTTGGGCATCCCTCTTCCTGAAGTCCACAACAATCTCCTTTGTCTTCTCCACGTTGAGAGTGAGATTGTTGTGTCCGCACCACAAGGCCAAGCGGCTCACCTCGTTCCTGTAGTCCGTCTCATCGTTGTTGCTGATGAGACCTACCACTGTTGTGTCGTCCGCAAACTTGATGAAGTGGTTGGAGCTGTACGATGGTGTGCAGTCGTGTGTTAGCAGGGTGAATAGAAGGGGGCTCAGCACACATCCTTGTGGGGCCCCTGTGTTCAATGTGATGGTGCTAGATGTGTTACTCCCGATCCGTACTGTCTGTGGTCTCCCAGTCAGGAAGTCTAGCAGCCAGTTACACATTGAGGTGTTCAGCCCCAGACTGTCCAGTTTATGGATGAGCTGTTGACCACTCCATCAGATGCAAAGGCTAAATCAAATTGTTTCTTTCATACATTAGAGCATATTAAAGCAGCATCCGTCTTGGATTTGACCACAAATACTTTAAAGGGGACCACATATTCAAAATTCACTTTTTAATGGTTTTTTTACTCAACTTTGGGTATTTACTTCATAAAAAAACAGTCCTAAGGCCAAAAAAATGCACCCAGTGGTTTATTTACTCTAAGTATATTTATTTCACTGTGATAAGATAGGTTTCGTTTTGAAATCATCGCGCTTGTGACGTCACAAGCGCCAGGACAACCCACCTCGAACCTGAGTCCAGCCCCTCACCAGCAACCCCTGGTGCGGCTCCACCCACTTCAGTATAAAAAGACGTGACGGTTGTTTTTCCTGATTTCATGGCTAAAAATGTCACAGAGTCTAGCCAGCTAACTCTCTGACCCTCCTGGCCCAGATAATGGAGCGCGCACTAAGCAGATTTAAAATTGATAGTTTTCAGATGGGAGGCTTGAATGAACAGCGATGCAGCATGTTGCTGTGTGTGTGTTGGTTTATGTGTCATTAGCAGGACAGACTACGTACGGCTAAACCTCATTGACAAACCCGTGTGTGTGTGTGTGTATGTGTGTGTGTGCCGGGCCCGAAGCGCGGCTGAGCGAGGGGGACACAGATAACAATACATCCCCGCTGTGAGTGTGTGTGTGTGTATGTGTGTGTGTGTGTGTGTGTGTGTGTGTGTGTGTGTGTGTTGTCCGCGACCGCGAGTGACATCCGATCAGCTCGCGCGCACAGGGAGAGGGAGGGAGACGTCAGGAGGGAGTTGGACATTTATTACAGGAAAAATAAAGCGGCTCGGGTGGTTGCTGAGGCAAAAACTCGGGCGTGGGAGGAGTTCGGAGAGGCCATGGAGAATGACTTCCGTACGGCTTCGAGGCGATTCTGGTCCACCATCCGGCGTCTCAGGGGGGGAAAGCGGTACGCGACCAACACCATTTATGGTGGGGATGGCGTGCTGTTGACCTCAACTCGGGATGTTGTGAGTCGGTGGGCGGAATACTTCGAAGACCTCCTCAATCCTACTGGCATGTCTTCCACTGAGGAAGCGGAGCCTGGGGACTTTGGGTCGGGCTCTCCAATCTCTGGTGCTGAGGTCGCCGAGGTGGTTAAAAAGCTCCGCGGTGGCAAGGCTCCGGGGGTGGATGAGATTCGTCCTGAGTTCCTTAGGGCTCTGGATGTTGTGGGGTTGTGTTGGCTTACGCGACTCTGCAATATCGCGTGGACATCGGGGGCAGTTCCCTTGGATTGGCAGACTGGGGTGGTGGTTCCCCTATTCAAAAAGGGGGACCGTAGGGTGTGTTCCAACTATAGAGGGATCACACTCTTAAGCCTCCCTGGTAAGGTCTATTCAGGGGTTCTGGAGAGGAGGGTCCGTCGGATAGTCGAACCTCGGATTCAGGAGGAGCAGTGTGGTTTTCGTCCTGGTCGTGGAACACTAGACCAGCTCTACACCCTCAACAGGGTCCTGGAGGGTGCGTGGGAGTTTGCCCAACCAGTTTACATGTGCTTTGTAGACTTGGAAAAGGCATTCGACCGCGTCCCTCGGGGGGTTCTGTGGCGGGTACTCCGGGAGTATGGGGTACCAGGCCCATTGATATGGGCTGTTAGGTCCCTGTACGACCGGTGTCAGAGCTTGGTCCGCATTGCCGGCAGTAAGTCAGGCTCGTTTCCGGTGAGAGTTGGACTCCGCCAAGGTTGCCCTTTGTCACCGATTCTGTTTATAACTTTTATGGACAGAATTTCTAGGCGCAGCCAAGGTGTTGAGAGGATCCGTTTTGGTGGCCTTAGAATCGCTTCTCTGTTTTTTGCAGATGATGTGGTCCTATTGGCTTCATCAGCTCGTGATCTACAGCTTTCGCTGGAGCGGTTTGCAGCTGAATGTGATGCGGCCGGGATGAGGATCAGTTCCTCCAAATCCGAGGCCATGGTCTTGAGCCGGAAAAGGGTAGCGTGCCCTCTCCGGGTCGGGGAGGAGGTCCTTACCCAAGTGGAGGAGTTTAAGTATCTCGGGATCTTGTTCACGAATGAGGGAAAACTGGAGCGTGAGATCGATAGGCGGATAGGTGCAGCGTCCGCAGTGAAGCGGGCGCTGTACCGGTCTGTCGTGGTGAAGAGAGAGCTGAGTCAAAAGGCGAAGCTCTCAATTTACCGATCGATCTACGTTCCCACCCTCATCTATGGTCATGAGCTTTGGGTTATGACCGAAAGAACAAGATCTCGGATACAAGCGGCTGAAATGAGTTTTCTCCGCAGGGTGGCTGGACTCTCCCTTAGAGATAGGGTGAGAAGCTCAGTCATCCGGGAGGGACTCGGAGTAGAGCCGCTGCTTCTCCACATCGAGAGGAGCCAGTTGAGGTGGCTCGGGCATCTGGTTAGGATGCCTCCTGGACGCCTCCCTGGTGAGGTGTTCCGGGCATGTCCCACCGGGAGGAGACCCAGAGGAAGACCCAGGACACGCTGGAGGGACTATGTTTCTCGGCTGGCCTGGGAACGCCTTGGGATTCCCCCAGAGGAGCTGCTCCAAGTGGCTGGGGAGAGGGAAGTCTGGGCCTCCCTACTTAGGCTGCTACCCCCGCGACCCGACCCCGGATAAGCGGAAGAAAATGGATGGATGGATGGAAAATAAAAAATGACACGACAACTTGTACACGTCTGATCTGTCCCACACAATAAATACGTTGCGGTCCAGTTACAGCTCAGCGTCACTTCAGACAGCCTCGTCTGCCTTTGGAGGGCGGAGTTAATGTAAGCAGATCTTTGAAGGGCGTGCCACGAGATCTCATTATCATAAACCGGTCGTTCAAAAAGAAAGTTAAAAAGGGCAGAATTAAAAAGGGTATAATTGATTATCTAAGAATTATTTTGTGTATTAAATTGAATGAACACTGTCTGATAACCCCAAAGACATACCATAAACATTTTAAAAACTTATCTGTGGTCCCCTTTAACAACAAAAATTTACAACAAAACAAACAAAAAACAGTGAATCTTGAAGGTTTTAACTTCCACCTCTACTAGTTTCCACTGATTTCTAGACAAGGTCAAATCAAAGTTGCAGTCATCTGAGATCAAGTCTGATAACTAAAACAAACTTTCTGAGCACTTCAACACTGTTAAGTGGTAAATATAATTGAAGCTACGGTAGTTCAGTGGTCAAGTGCAGTAGTTCTGTAATCTTGAGGCTGCTAGTTTGAGCCCAGGCTGTGTGTTAGGGCACCCAGTTTGTTGATCCTCTTCACACAGGATGTTGACCCCATTAAAACAAATGTTGATGTTTGCAAGGTCTTACTGAAGAATCTGAGTGTGTACAGTGTGCCCTTCACACCTTTTGTAATAGTGTGGTAGGGGGTCCATAATGGTTTAGTGCATTTCCACAACTTGCGCAGTAAGATTGTGATAATCATCATGATGACGATGTATCAGAGTCTGAGGTGGAGCGAGGGGCAGTCTGTACATGCACTGCTGTGACCTGTTGACAAAAATATGAGGCACACCTGGCCACGCTGGCCTTGTGCTGTGATTGTGTCTGAGTGGTTAGAGCAGTCGTCCTCCAATGTAAGAGTTGGGGGTTCGAATCCACCAGCAGTCATATGCCGAAGTGTCCCTGGGCAAGACATTGAACCCCTCATTGCCTCTGATGTGTGTCCCATCAGTGTATGAATGTGATAAAGCACCGATTAGTCTCTTTACAATAATTTGTTCAGTTAGTTTTGTATACATCTAGTTGTGCTGCATGAATGGGTAAATGAGGACACAGGTTGTGTTGTAAAGCGCTTTGAGTGACTTGAATAGATAGAAAGGCGTTGTATAAGTACAGTCCATTTACAATTTACCATTGTAACAAAATCATGAAAACAACCTACGTAGCTCAGTTGTGATCCCTGTGGTGGAAGTATTGCAACCGTAGGACATGAGCTTCTAGCACAAAGCTACATCCTGATACACATCTCAGGTAAGCAAAAATCTGCAAGGCTTAAACCTTTGGACAGTAACTAAAAGCATAGGTGCACCATGGTTGCACTTACACTGAAGTTATTCATTTCAAATTTGATGAGATTCACCTACTTTGTACATACTAATAGGGTGTGTAGGACACACCAAGATCTGTGTCCAGTGTGAAAGTTAATAATCTACAGTTAGACCTGAAAAATAGCATCCAAACAGTTTTATGCAAGTAAAGATTATCCAACAGGTGAATACAGTATACAGTTTAAATGTTTTCAAACTAAATACAGCAACAACAAAAAACAAAAAAAAATCACCACACTGTGCAAAAACACATTTGCTAAAACCTTTATATAAAGAAAATCAATGTAAAAGCACAAGCTTAACCAGCTTCTGGTAGGTAGCAAGCAGTGTAACAACACACCAAAGAGTGAATGAAGAGCGATGCTATGGTTTAAGCTCACCTTAGCCTCTGGTAGCAGCTGAGGCGTATCCAGTGACTCTGCTGTTGTTGGCTGACCTCAGACTGGCTCTCACCCGCCTTTTCTTCCTTCACAGTGATCGTCTGGCATTGCTGCAGGTCAGGGCAATCTTACAGCAGCTGGGACTCGACAGCACCTGTGATGACAGTATTATTGTCAAGGAGGTGTGTGGCACAGTGTCCCGCCGTGCCGCGCAGATCTGCGGAGCCGGCATGGCGGCTGTTGTGGACAAGATCCGTGAGAACAGAGGACTGGACCATTTGGATGTCACCGTGGGCGTTGATGGCACCCTCTATAAGCTGCACCCACAGTAAGAGCCAGGACTGAATCGTACCAAAAGCATGCCTGTGGGAAGAAATGTATTTAAAAATTATAAAATGCTGAGGGGCTGTCCATTCTTTCATTGAAGGCCTCTCAATCTTAAAAAAAGAAAGTGGCCTTAGTTGAGTAAACTACAGCTGCAGAGACCATTACTTCTTAAGGCTCTAATAGCTCTGCGTACGGCCGTACGCGTGTCCGTACGCGCATGCTGTACGCAGACAGTTCACCCCCATAGCCCAGCGTTCGTTCACACGTACATTCTCGCGTTTTCGCACAAAATTCTTGACGTCATTTGAGCAGCGGCAGCGCAGAGCGTTTACCTATGAGACAAATTGAGGTCGCTGATTGGTCATTTGCTGACACGCCTACTGCATTGATTGACAGGTCGGGGGGGGGGGGCGCGAGCTGGCAGCTGCAGCCGCAGCAGTGTTCTGTGTTTATATGTTATTAAAAAGTTCTAAAAAATAAAAAAAAACAGGGAGCGCTGGTCCTGCAGCCCACACATCAGACCAACACACCAGGAAATCTCCAGAACCTCGCGTAGCCACGTTGGACCTGAGTTTAATTCGCTCGTGACAAATTCATTCATTTCTCATCATTTCAGTCATGGAGTCAGCGGAGGAGGAAGTGATCACTTGACTTTTGGCAAAAAACAACAAAAGAAAAGACCAGATCAAGGATGAAGAAGGGGCATTTAATACATTGGTGTCGCATACAAAACAGTCCTGTGCCGGGCAGTTTATTGTGAGACAACGCATTTGCGTACGCGGTCGTAAAATTTGAGCTTTGTGCGTACATGCCCTGCAGGGGTACGCTTGTGCTTCTGCATATGGACGGCGTACACAGAGCTATACTGGGGGCTTTAGGCAAAGGAAAGATGATAAACGATGAACTGCTGTCTGTAGTATCCACACAAGCAGGATTTTTGTTTTCTTATTGTGCCAAATTTGAAATTGTTTGAATATGGCCCCAAAAATGAGACTAAAATGTTTGGTTCTTTTGTACATTGATGTAAGTGAAAACAAACTACAGTATCTACAGTATTATAATAATCCTTTGCAAATTATGTTTGTTGTAAAACCTAAATCCCAGCCATAGTTGTTGTCTACACTGGAAAGGCACATTTTTGTTGAAGTGGTAAATTACCAGATGAACAGTTTCTTGTTGCTGTCTCTCCCCAGCTTCTCTCGGATCTTCCTGCAGACAGTGAAAGAACTTGCTCCTAAATGTGACGTCACCTTCCTCCTGTCTGAGGATGGCAGCGGTAAAGGAGCAGCTCTCATCACTGCCGTGGGCTGCCGCCAGAGGGAGCTGGAGGCCAAGCATCACTGAGGAGCTCCTCCTGTTCAACTACCTGCTGCTCCACCACCACCTTCACCCACTGCACAGCCCAAACCCATCTCACCTTGGCAGCCGTGACTCCCCCTCTGCCCCATCCAGAGACCTGCTGCATGCGTAGAGCTAAAACTGAAGATCCAAATATGTATTTATACTGCCAGAGTGTTTATTATTTCTCTGTTTGTACATTTTATTGATAGTTTAGATAATAATTGATTAATCTAAACTCCTTAGGTGTGCAATATTTGTGTACTGCTAATTTTATTTTTTTATGGAGGCAAATAAATAACGGTTTATATTGCTAAGCCACTTTTAATCCCAGAGGTTATAAGCATTTTGCACCATACACTAGTTAATGTCTGCACTTTTTATATGAGCGCTACAACAGTGGCATTTTAACATAAATTAACAAATGAAGGATATCATTCTAACTGAAGGATGAAACTTGTTTTTACAACTCGATAAGGGCTCGCTCAAATCGAGTTGATCACAAGAGTCACGGCTGTTAAAACCATTGTCAACACACACACACGATGTGCTAGACTTCTAATCCTTGTTTGAGTTTTTGTCTCTGTTGCTCGCTTTTTCACGTACTGTATTCCTGTTGCAGCATACCATTTGTTCCTTAAGGGTGGAAAAGGTAGAAAAATTTGCGTAAATTATTAGTATTTGTGATTGAATACACTTTGGTGTTGTGATGAATCCCAATTCTATTCCTTGTTTGTGCAAAGAATAAATATTTATTGGGTCCTAAGAACAGAGTGGATACATGTGTGTTTGTGTGCAGCTGTGGCTGAGTGTCCTAGTGTTCATTGTCCAAAGCTCTGTGAAGACTTCAAAACAAACAAGTCATTTTCTTCATTTTTTATCTCAGTATAACTCTGTGATCGGATCATCTCATCAAATTATAGGTCATTAAATTATATTTCGCTGTGGACCTGCCTCTTTTTCAACCCAAAGTACCTAGGCCGTACTTAGTGGTATGTCTAAATCTGAACTACAGCAGACAGAACATTATTAAGCAAAAAACATTTTAATCTCTGAAAACGAGAAGCTACGGACTTCTCTTGTTATATATATACAGTATACAGGGGGTCCCCGACTTACTTACGAGGTTCCGGACTTACGAGCTCATTAACGAACAATAAATTTGTAAAGAACATACAGAAAATACAGCATTTTTATGTGTTTTTAGATGAAAGTGTGTTAGCTAACCATTTGGAAACAAGTTTCTGAGCATGTTTATGAACTAGTATGAACGTTTGTGATGAAAAACCAGTGTTCGTAGTAGCGCTAGCATAAATGTCCCGACTTACAACCGAAAATCCGGACTTACGAGCGACACGTGTTTCGGGTTCCGACATACGAGATTTCGTCTTATGCCTCCTACCCACCGCCCCCGGCGTCGGGCGGCCGAAGCGGCCGGATAACACCGGTTTACATTCAAAGTCTATGGAGGAGACGCGTAGAGTCACGGGGAACAAGGAAGCGGCGAGATTCAACTGATCGAAGCGGCGCGGTGGCAGCCTGTACACGCACGCGCGCGTCGCCGTCGAGCCGCAGACGTCCCAAATGTTGATCTCTGGCGGCTCGACGCATCCGGCAAACAGTCGGGAGAGCCTCGCTATCTGATTACACAACCACAACGGGACTTTTTTCGGACTTTTTAAACTCACCGGATCCAGCCTCCAGGAATTGGAACCAAACTCCGGTAAGAAACGTGGCATTTTTACAGTTGCTGCTCACAGGCTGCTGTACTCTCCAGTGTAGATCACCCCAAACATAAAAAAAAGTTTTAATCTCATCGAAGACCGTCGGAGGTGCAGTTAAAACAACAACTGAACCCGGAAAACAAGCCAGAGACCCCTCCCTCTGCTACCCCCTAGTGTACGTCATCAGACGGTGTTCAGTGGCCAGTGGGACCGTGACCAGCGGCAAAAAGGGGACGGCAGGAGCGTTTGCAGTTGTGCGGTGGGTAGGAGGCATTACGAGATAGTCGTAGTAACGGAACTCGCTCGTAAGTCGGGGACCCCCTGTATATATATATATATACAGGTTGTCCCCGACTTACGACGTCATCGACATACGACGTTCCGGACTTACGAGCGGACTAACGAACAATAAAGTTGTACAGAAAATACAGCACTGGTATGTGTTTTTAGAAGAAAGTGTGTTAGCTAACCGTTTGTAAACAAAGTTCTGT
>JBBPBX010070440.1:6170-18591 GCA_038048925.1 Garcialebias charrua | reverse complement strand
ACAATATATTTTTAACATATTTCTTCACTCTGTCACTATCTACTGACAGACTGATGTTAGACAAAGTAATCTCTGAAAAAAACTATAGTCCCCTTGCTTCTCTATCAGCATTTATAAAAACACTAAAAACACAGAGTGACCCGCCATTAACCAGCCAATAAAAACAGAGTTTGTAACCAGCCAATAAAAACAGAGCTTGAATTTGAATTTCAGCAGAGCCATATATGGCTCTGAGGGGGAGGGATCAGAATGCTTTGCCTGTTGAAAATTTTTCTAAGTTCTGCACTCTACAGAAAGTTATTCTCATCCATCTTGGATTTAAATCTGGGGTCTATAACAGTTGCTTCCTCCAGGAACGCTTGGATATCGTCATCCTGAAATTTTAAATGGAGGAAAACAAAATTAGGGAAAAGGAAGATAAAATATAAACTACGTTTAGTGTAAATTATTACTAGTCATTAATTAACAAATGTCAGTCACTTACTGTGTAACGTTTGGAGTACAGCAAAAAAGTAACAAGTGACAGGAACTGGAGGAGTTTAACGTTAACTGCTGCAACATTTAAGACTGAGGAGGACGCTTTGTTAGCTCCACTTCCATCACCAAGCAGCATGTTAAAGACTGTACATTTGTGCAAACTAACCGCATGCTGAGTGCTCAAATGCTTCTGCATGTTGGAAGTATTTCCGCCCTTTATTGTAATCGACGCGTTGCATGTGTTGCAAGTAGCCCTGGTTTTGTCTCTTTTTGTGAAGACCGCTTCTTCCTCGACGCCATGTTGAATACCAAACACGGCGCATGTCTGTGATGTCATCACGTAAATGCGTCAACACGATGAGTCGGTAGAATCGATAAACTGAATCGTTAAGACAAGCAGCCTACAATTCCAGGGAAATGAACTACTAAGAACAAGAACCGGTTCTCAATTCCCATCCCTAATTACAAGGAGTAAAACATACTCGCTTTCACTTTACGCTTTATTTCTTCAAAGTAGGATACGTAATTTTTCTACAAAAAAACAAAAAAAAATCACATACGAATATATAGTTTATTGTTTTAGTTTTTAGAAACTGGGGGGAAAACTATATTTTTTTTTCCTGCTTTACAAGAATCTCATCTTTTATTTTGTCTTAGAATGTAAAAATTTCAATAAATGTTAAAAATCATTAGATATTAATAGTTTTATAAAAGCACCCCTACTATCCCTCAGCTATGGAGGACAGCTGCATACCGCTCTTTACATGAAAAGCAACGGGAAAGTATGTTTAGGCCAAATAAAATGCAAGAACAGCTCAGTCTTTGTCAATTACTGAATAAATTGATAGCTTAACATTCCTCAAAAGATTGCAGATCACCCATCACCTTTCATGACACAGTTTTAGAAAACTTATTTTGAAAATAACTGTATTGGCTTTCTCATTAAATTTTATGAGCTATCGCCCTCATCATATGGTAAAAGACTCATCTACTACCACATCAACTTTTAGCTTAAGATCTGTAAAATGTAAAAACACCTTATTGTCAGCCTTCAGTTTTCAGCAGTGGATGATGATATACTAAATTTGGCTAAAGGCCTATGTTAGTAATACATCTGCTGCTTTGGAATTTACATATACTTCAAGACACTAACCAACCAGCAATCATTCATCATTTTGTAAAATCCATAAAAGAGCAAAACCTCAGGTTAGAAAGTCCCCTTTCTTAACAAAACCTCCTGAGAGTAATGTTCTTACATCGGGTCCTCTGCTTCATCATGCTTTGTTCTGTTCAACTTGGAGCTTTTTGTCCTTACTGGGGGCAACTTGTTTCTAAATTTTTTATTTTTTATTTTTTTATTTTTCTATTCATTAAAGTTGGTATAAGTACAAATAGCGTGGGAGAAAATAAATATGCTCACTAAATGGATGTGGTTATTTAAAGAAAAACTGGTTTACAGAGCAGATGGGGGAAGTTATAACTTTGTGTGTCTAGAAGCATCCTTCACAGGTAGCGATGTACCAAAATTGGTTATAACTTTTATTTCCCTGCAGTGTGACGAATAAAAATTGTTGGGAAATGTATCTTGAAAGGAAACTAACCAGAGCTGACCACTGCTGCTTTTGTTGTAGGTATAAAGTTCTGGCCCAGCAGTACAAGGACATGTATCCAACACTGGAGATTGACATAGAGGGAGAGCTGATTAGGTTAAAGGTAATGAATAGCACTAATAAAAGTCAGTAAGTTGTAATTGTAATTTTGTAACAGTAAATATTTTTCTGATCTAGGACTATGTGGAGCAGCTTAAGCCCATGGTGAGGGACGGTGTGTACTACATGTATGAAGCTCTTCACGGACCTCAGAAGAAAGTCCTGGTTGAGGGAGCCAATGCAGCACTACTGGACATAGACTTTGGTCAGTAAACCTGCATGTGTATTTTAAATAATCACCCCATAAAATTATCTGTAATGTTTTTGCTAATGTGCACTTTTTGCATACATCAATTGGTTCTTCAGCGGCAATCTGATGATTTGGTCCAGATAATCTTAAGATTACCGTATTCATTGCTTTTTACGAAAGCCTGCATGGAACTCAGATTAGGAACAACGGTAAGTTAAATTGTTTCTGGTGTGCACATTCACCAGTTTAAAACCCACTGGGTGTCACCTGACTGCATGAGCACAAAGGCACCCGGTGTCAGCAATCTGTCAGTCACTTCAGCAGAATTACAGTAACGCTTCAATCCAGAAATGTTCTCATGAGAACTGGACAGTAGTGCTTTTCCATTCAAATTACATACCAGACCCATGTTGTTGTACAAGAACACACTTTCATTACTGTGAACAATGACCACAATTAAGACTGGTATCAAAACATTTGTTTTACAACCACAGTTCCAAAAAGAATGGGACAATGTGTAAAATCAAAAGAAAAACCCTGAATGCGTTTTTTTTCCCCCCAATTCAACCTTTATTTATACAGCTTGGTCTCATTGAGTCTCGAGGACTCATTTACAAGAGGTAAACAAAGTTTTAAACAAAGAACACGGATGAGGTACAAACAACAGAAGACAATCGTAAAAAAGCATATAAAATGAAAAGTAAATGGAAGAAATTATATTACCAAAAAAAAAGAATCCTAAAACGGCTACATTATAAAGCAAAACATGTCTCTGTTGGTTTTTGCCATGAACTTACCAGTTGTTTAAAGCCACTTGAAGATCTCAAGGTCAAGAGCTTCAGATCTTTTTGCCAGGTGTTCCAGGAAACAGGAGCAGAGTAGGAGAAGGCCCTTTTGCCAAGTTCAGTCCACACTGAGGGAACACTGTATGTATTTATGTCATGAGAGCGCATGCTGTAGCTGCACTCACGCAGTGACATGTAGGAGGAGATGTATGAAGGCAGCAGACCAAGAAGTGATTTAAAGATGAAAATGTACCAGTGAGAGAGTCTGTGTGAAGTTAATGATGACCAATTAACCAGTGAATACAGGGTGCAGTGATTGGTACAGTAGTCACAGTCAGTTATGAATCTTAGTGCACCATGATAGACAGCATCCAACATCTGCAGGGTGCTTTCAGGAGCATTCATGTAAATAATGTCACCATAGTCAATGGAGAGGAGGAAAGTAGCAGATACAAGCTGTTTCCTAGTGTTCAAAGTTAGACAGGATCTATTTCTGAAAAAGAAACCCAGTTTTACTTTCAGTTTCTTTACCAAGTTTTCGACATGAGGCTTAAAATATACCGGGGTAGATATGTATCGACCAAGATACGCAAGTATTTGTAAGAATCGACAAATTCAATAGGAACAACATTCGAAGATAAAATGGAAGGAAGGACTGCTGAAATCGACTTCCTGTTGTAAAATAACATCCCTTTGGTTTTGTCAGCATTTAGCACAAGTTTAATACTGAACAAATCAGATGGTATGATGTCAAAAGCAGATTGTAAAAGCTGGAAAACCTTAGCAACTGTTCTAGCTCGACAATAAACAACTGTGTAGTCGGCATAGAAATGTAAGGATGCATCAGGGATGATCTGACGTACATTATTTATGTAGATTGTGAATATAGATGGGTCCTAAGACTGAACCTTGTGGTACACCATTGTTAACAGATAGCTGGAAGAAGTATCATTATGTTGAACACATTGTCTCTGATCTGAGAGATAGATTTGCAAATCTCACAAGTTACCTATATATTTTTTCACAGTGGAACACAGTAAACATGTCAAATGTTAAAATTAATTTATTGTGCCGTTTTGCGGGGGGGGGGGGGATTATTAATTTTATATTAGAGACCCATCTCAGAACATTCAGGACAGGGCCATGTTTCCCAATGTGAAGCATCCCTTTGTCCGTAAACATCTAGGAACTGAGGCGTGCAGCTGCTGGAGCTTTTCGAGAGGGCTGTTATGTTCTTGTCTGATGTAGGAGCCTTGCTGTTCAACTGCGCTGTCTTCCATGCTATATGTTTTTGTTTCATGGTTCACCAAATGTTTTCAGTTTTTTAGTGGTCTGGACTGCAGACAGCTCAGTTCTGCACCTGGACTCTTCTCCTTTAAAGTCATGTTTTTGTAAATGCAGTATATTCTTTAGAATGTTCTTGCTGAAATATGCAAAGCCTTTCCTGACAAATATTGTCAGAGGATTTTGGCCAGAGATTATAGAATTATGGATATATTATTACTAGTGTTCTTTCCCTTTAAACAAACAACCAAGTTGTCTGTCAAAACACTGCGTTATCCTGCCCGTGCACTGTATCTGTGAAAGCCATGAGTGCCATGAAAGACTACAGCTGGCTTCAAGGACACCCACTGAAACCGTGTCAAGCTGATAAGGATAAAAAGCGAACGGACCATGCAGCACGTTGCAGATCATTGTGACCGGGCTTCAGGTGTATACATTTAATGCATATCGATGCGAACAGTTACGATATCTGTCCTTGCAAGTAAAATTGTGCCGGAGATTAATCTTCACCTGCCGTATGCGAGTGTGATTCATTTAAGTAATAATTTAGAGTTTTTCTCTAACAAATATATATATTTTGTTTTCTACATTATGGTGCCTTTCCAGAAGTGTAAACTGTTCATTCTATGGGCACAAATGCACCCCCATACTGTCAGAGAGGCAGGCTTTTGAACTGTGCACTCATAGCAGGCCAGATAGTCCCTTTGCGCTTTAATACGGAAGAATGTGTAGTTTTTAAAAACCATTTCAAAGCTCGTTTTGTCTGACCACTTATTTTATTAAAATAAGCTGTAGTTCAGAGAAGATGGCAGGCTTTCTGGATGGCGTTCGCATGTGGCTTCTCATTTATAAGTTAGAGCTTTATTCTTTGTGCCACTATTTTTCAATACAATTTTCCACAGACTAACATCTTCCCATCTTTATATCTAAAATAATCATCCTCTCTAAAATCTATCCATTCGTCCGTCCATCCGTTTGTCTTATCTATCTACTGTATATTTCGATGGATCGAGAGTTAGGATGGAAATATGATATATTTAAGTATGATAAATTTATTATGATACATTTAGGACAGAAGTACCATTAATAAAAGTTGATGTCACACGTGAGCCACTCCATTACAATGTTACTGCTAGCACTTGAGAGTTGCTACAATGTCCATGTAAGTACTTGGGTTTTATGTCTCAGCAAGTACTACATGTGTTTTGTATGCTTGGGAAAATGTTGAAAACTGTGACTCGCTCCTTAATTTAAAGGCCTTTCAGTGCTTTTTTCCTGTCTTTTTCAGGTGTGAGGCTGCCATAAAACTCAAACTTTCTTTATTTTTCCTACAAAAAAATGGTACAATTTCTTCACTTAATCATTTGACATGCTTGCTGTGTTCCATTATGAATTAATTCATGAGATGTTCAAATTTTTGCATTCTGGTTTTGTTTGCACGTTACGCAATGTCCCAACTTTTTTGGATTGAGGTTGTATTTCTGTTGGGCACATTGTCTGTCTTTCTGAGTCACTGCACCTGACTGGAAAACATCTGTGGCAGCAAGTTTGTCAGATGTTAAGGTATTAGAAACTTGAGAACATGTATGGAGCTGATGAACACCACTGTTGCTGTAGATATCAGATCTGATTACAGGGAATCTGGACTTTAGACAAATGTCCTCCTGCTTTGTTTTTAGATGCATATTAGTTTAACCATTTCCTGATCTATGAACCCAAAGAATGACGGGTCTTCGTGGCTGATTTCTATTACAGGGACATATCCATTTGTGACATCGTCCAACTGTACAGTGGGTGGGGTGTGCACTGGCCTCGGCATGCCTCCTCAGAACGTCGGAGAGGTTTATGGGGTCGTTAAAGCGTACACCACCAGAGTGGGCATCGGTGCTTTCCCCTCAGAGCAGTGCAACGTAAGAGGATACATCATTAATGTTTTAAACTGTTTGTTACAGAATAAAGCATGTTTAAAGAGAGGCTGCTTTAAAAAGAGAAGAAAACGTACCAAATTAATGACTTGATGTCTATTGATTTTTTCCATAAAAAGTGTAATTTGTTGTCAAACATCCCCACCTAGTGGATAGTATCATAAATTATCACCTTCCTTGATTAAAACTAATGTGAAGCTTTATCAACTGGGTATTTTTTAGTTTAGATTTTTTTTTTAATTCAGGAAAGTTGCAAGAAGTCTCCTGTTATAAATGTTTGTTTCTTTCTTACTGTGACTAGGAGGTTGGAGAGTTGTTTCAGACTCGAGGGAAGGAGGTTGGCGTGACCACAGGCAGGAAACGACGCTGTGGTTGGCTGGATCTGGTCCTCATCAAATATGCTCACATGATCAATGGCTTCACTGCGTACGTTTACTTTATTTGGTTCTTATCAATGTTTTTGTACGTGCATCTTTTGCAGTTTGTTTTCTATTTGGGCAAGTCTTTGTATTTAAAAGGCTATAAATAAGATCAAGTTTTCAAAATTTTAGTTTTGTTGACTATTTAGACGAAAATATCTAGTAAAAAGACAATTGATTAGAATGGTCAAAAGGCATCAAACTGCAAAAGATAATGGTTAGAGAAATTAAGTTTTAAGAAGGCAGTTAATATTGACTAAAATGATTTTTTAACACCAACAATATTGATTTATTTGTTTCAAAGTGGACTCTCCATTTTCAGATTAGCTCTCACCAAACTTGACATACTCGATGTATTCTCTGAGATCAAAGTGGGCATAGCGTACAAAGTCGATGACAAAATTATACCTCATTTTCCAGGTGAGTCTGTAAATGAATTAGGAATTTAAAATATTTTTAGCACACTGATTCTTTGCATCAGGTCTAAGTCAAAAATTAGACCAGATGTATTTCAGCTTTGTCAAATTGTATTTCCTGATCTAGCAGCTTCTTTGAATCTTTAAACGGCTGTAGTTTCAAGATGAAACACATTTGTCTTTATTACACAGTGATCACTTACTGTGATTTAATTTTTATATTATCCTCTTTGTTTAATTTGTGGCAGCCAATCAGGAGCTGTTGCAGCGTGTTGAGGTTGAGTACGAGACTCTGCCGGGTTGGAACAGCGACACGTCGGCTGCTAGGAGCTTCGAGGAGCTGCCTGAGAAAGCTCAGAAATATGTTCAGTTTATTGAGGAGCATGTGGGAGTGCCTGGTACGGTGACACACAACGATTGATGCATGAAAACTATACTTTTTTGTATCTATTATCTATTTTGTAGCACTTTATGAGATTTTTATTAATGAAAATTTCGGTATAAATTGAATTTTTTATTATTATTATTATAACTTTTTTGTATCTAGAATCTATTTTTTTTTTTTTTTTTGGTTTAAATGTAGCAAAAGTATTTAATCTAATATGAATTCAAGTTGGCACTCTTAATTCTAGTATTTGAGTGTCAGCTCTGGTACGTTATTCTATCTGTCCTGTTCAGGTCCAGCCAAAATATTTCTATCTGCTTTCTCCTCTAAAATGTTTTAACTTTAGCTTAACTCTTCTAGATTTTGTCTATTAAACAAAAATACTTTGTTCTTGTCATTTCTTTTGTTTCATCTATACACAGATATACAGTAACAGGGTTTATTAAGGAAAGGAGAAACTTTTCTCTCATGACTTTAGTGTTTTTTAAATGAATAATTTACTAGAAATGTTCTAATTAGCGCCCAGTGCAAGAACACAGATGTTTGCGTTTAATTAAGTAAAATTTACTGTGCTGTACTTACAAAGTGTATGTGATGTCACTAGACTCAAAAACATCATAATGTAAATGCTTGACACTGACAATCTCCTGTTGTGTGCAACATAGAGGTAAAAGAAACCAGTCCAAACCATTGTTTTAATTGTTCCACTTTAAATAAAAGTGTTATAAGATTAACAAGTCTTCTTTTTTTTTTTCTCAGTTAAATGGATCGGAGTGGGGAAGTCTCGAGAATCCATGATCCAGCTGTTCTAGACAGAGGAAGAAACACGAAGACCACGTACAGCAGTGAATCAAATGTACCTTTCACGCCCAGCTCCCCGCACACAGCTGCCTTTCTGTGCTCTCCGTCGGAGACACGACCACCTCTGCTCTTCGTGTTTTACCATCGGACTGTCATGAGGAACATACTGAGGCTCCATACACTTCATCACACTGACCACTGAGCTTGAAAGGTTTTCAGCATCTCCATTAAAATGTTTTCAACTTATTAATAACAGCATCCATTTTAATTTGTCTGTTTAATGTTGTGAACATTTAATGCAGACAAACTGCGCAGCAGCGGCTTCAGATTTTAAGAGGAAATGAGGGAACACTGATATATCTGTCTAAAAAAAATTGTCCCCATGTTAGTTTGACTCAGACTTGGTTTGTGTGTTTTCATTCATTTCTGCTGTTTGAAATGCACTGTGCCAGTTCAGCACTTTATCTGCTTTATGTTTTATTTTCCGTCAGGTTATCGCCACATCCTGGCTCAGTAAAGGGATCCTTTCATTTTAAAATGCATCTTCTCATGTTTTTGATACCAGACTCATGTCAACACTAACCTAAAAAAGCCTTTTTAAAATCTTGTATCAGTGTACGCTTCCACTGAATGCAGATAATGACAAGTTTCAACCTTTATTTAGACAGTTTAACATGCATCGACCCATTACTGAGAAGTCTCAGTTCATTTAGCTGACATCTTTCTGCTTTTGTTTATTTCTTATTTTTATGGTCTTTGCACTTTTAGAATGAGGCTGTGTTAATGTGGGAGGTATATGAACTGATAAATATAATTAGAAACATTTGGCTGTCGTTGCCTTTGATTTGACAGATGTTTTGAGTTTGTACATTCTTAATTTTATAGTAATAAATTTAGCAGGTTATGACAGAGTTCTCCATTGTCCGTTGTTGAAGCGGTCACCCTGAGCTGTGGTGAGGTTGTCATTGGCCATCTTGAACCCAGTCCCCAGGTGAAGGTCTGAAGGAGATGCGCAGCCTTGTTTGCTGGTAGGACTACAGAGATGGCTGAGGGGTAATGGTGGGCTAAGTGGGCCACAGCCCTGAATGTTGCAGAGACTCAAGTGTGGGAGAAATTTGGTGAGGTCTTCTCTTATTTACAAAATGTACATGATGTAAATGCTCTGTATAATAAATCTAAAATAAAATGGGTGGTGCACATATGGCTAAAATAACTATGTAAATGTTTATACATCGCTGAAACTCAAACCAGAAATTCATAGGAAAAACTAACTGGAAAAGCCCTAATGGCAGTTAGTTCTTTTAAAGAAATGTTCACCTACTTTTTATGTTTATGAATGTTTCTGTACAGATGACTTCTGTTGTAGCTTGGGGCTATATAAATAAACTGAGTTGAATTGAAATTTAGTATTTTTGTTTTGTTAAAAACTAATAAAAAGCAAGGAGTTAAAAAATAATTAATCATAGTTGCAATTGATCATAGCACCAGATCAAGAAAATTTCAATAAAAAAGGAACTGCAGTCTGATAAAGACAAAGTTTTTAATTTAATCACTCAAACATCTGTCATTTGCATGTTTATCACCTGCTGCAGGTGAAACGCAGACGGTGTTTTTGCATTCATTCACATACGCGTTTGTTAGCAAAATATCTCATGATCCACCATGAAGTGTCATCTTAAAGAGACAACTTGTCAGTGATCTCAGTTCATTAAACAGCTGACAATATAAATGTGTAGTATTGCCAGAGTTCACGCATGCGCATTGGTATCGACCTCAGCTTCAACACAGCTGTTTGGTTTACGTCAGTCACGTTACGGGCTTTGCTCGTATTATTACGTATTTCCGGATCTGATCGGATAACTCCGCCCACCAGATCTGACGTCATGTTTCTAAGTGCGCACTTGGTAACGTGACGTCAGATCTGGACGCACTGCTTTGATGTTCAAAGCAGGCTCTGGTTCAAAGGGTTTGCCACAGCACACAAGCGAAGCGTCGCGAAGCGGTTCTCCTTTGTGACGTCACCATGACGCACGCTCATTTAAACCTTTATAAGGGTAGCTTTCAATTGACCATTCATTTTCGTTTAGAAATAGAGTGGGAAGGATATTTCGTAGTTAAAAAAAACAACTGAAAATGGCGAGTTCAATGTGTTATTTACAATTGTGTTTGCCCGGGTGCTTGCCACAGTTATCAGACTTTGGGTCGGACTCGGATGTATCGATACATTTCGAATCATCGCCCAGATCGCCCTTGATAACCGATTTAGACGCAGAAACCTTAAAGTTGGTTCAGCTAATCGAGGACCTCAACAGGTCAGGGGAATTTGTGAAAACTCCAAACGAGATTTTAGCCAATACCGAAGTCCAGAAATTTGTGAAGGACTTAACAGAAACTATACGAGCACATTCTTGTCAGAGGCACATTAAAATCCTCTCCAGCGTCTGAGTACAGAAGTTTGTCGAATTCATTCGTTCAAGATGCACTGTATTACCAAACAGTTGTACTAGCTCATAACTAATAAGTTCACAACAGTCAAATGTCGTTAAGGAGTTGACCGAACTATAAAGTTTTGAGCTCAGTTGAGATTTATGCCACTTTAATTGAAGAGGGCTCAATATTTCAGAGTTAATTTGTTTGGAACGCTCAAAAGTTTTGGAAACCAGTGTGACGTTAGCAACGTCATCACGTTCTGGTGGGTGGGGTCTATCTCTCCCTCGGGTGAGATGAGTCAGCCATCTTGAATTTGCCTCGATGCGGTGAATTTTTTTGCCAGCCTGTGGATGTGAACTACGGTTTAATTTGTTTTTATTTGTTTGCAAGGCGCATTTCCCATCCACCCCTGCTTCAAACCACCACCACCTCAGTTTTTCTCAGTCTTATTGTCCTCGTTTTCATAAGCGGCGTCTTATCATCAGCCCTGATTTGGTAAGTAAGACAACGTTTTTTTTTAACTGAATTTCGATAACTAGTCTTAAATTATGAGCTGGGGATACATTTGTATAATGTGCACAGTGAATGCTTTAACTTCAGAAGTCGTTTAATGTGACAAATACGATGTTACTTCAACTACGGTTCGCGGCTTTTCTGGATGAACTACATTTCCCATAATGCACGTTTGCTCGGGACAAGAGGCCCGTGAAGCCGTTTGAAGCATAGATATCTATGGTTTGAAGCGTAACGTTATCTCTGCTTTACAGTTTCTGTCGGATTTTCCCGCTGTTCGCCGGTTTGGTCCACCTGCTTACCGTTTCGGTTATTTTTTCACTTATTAAATGTTTTTAACGGGAGAATATGTGCACAGCGGAACTAAATTTCCTGGGCGCATTTCAGCACGGCCCTATTATCTTGCAGCACGCTTAGCATTAGCAACCTAGCATGAAACGAAAAATGCTGAACAACATACAGTAATGTGTCGTGATGCTGACCGAGCCTGTGTTTGTATTTCTTCATAGGTTCAAGTGTGTGGTTGTGAGATCATCTCTAAACCGTTAAGGTAGGATATATTTAGAAATACTTCCAGTGAATTTGGTTTTATTTTATGTGTTATTTTGAAATGTGGGGTCCACAGGAAAAAAAAAAAGATCACTTGGACTCTTTCTTAATACTTTGTTAACAACAAAAACCATCAATAACCGAATTGGAAATTCTAAAAGCCCACAATTTTGATGCTTTGCTTGTTAATAAATAACTTGCTCATTTTTGTAACATTTCCATTTCTACTATAAGTGTAATTTAGTTTATAATTGGTATATTTAAATCCTGCTATTTAGCATTATGTATTATTTAAGAAATGTTTTTGAAAATGAATAAATCATCTTTCTGCACATCTTGTGTACAGATATCGGGGTACAAAAGGTGGACAGATGGCCAGCCCTACTTATGGATTCACAGGTAAAAAAATAAAATGTTGTACAGTCTGTTTTAAAGAATGACATTTAACTTTCCATTTCTAACTTGGTTCTGACACATCCCTAATACAAATGCACTTTGTTTTGCTATCTGCCAACAGAAAACTTCTTAAAATATCTTC
>JBBPBX010070439.1:0-18591 GCA_038048925.1 Garcialebias charrua | reverse complement strand
AATAAAGATGGCTGAGTTAAAGCCATTTGAAAGTAACATTGGCAGCCATCAGCTGAAATTGGTCAAAAACAGCTGAACAACAGCTAAAACAAGCAGAAAATATCTTAAATTACCAGAAGGAAGTTGGTAGAACATGGTTTTGCTGAATTAGGCTGAAAAAAGTTGGATTGATTAAAAAAAATTGTTGAAATAGCTGAAAAAGCTGAAATTTGCATAAACAGCTAAATAGTAGCTAAAATAGCAAAAATATCTTAATCTTTCAAAAATTTGCTGAAAGGAGCATAATGATCATAAGTCAGTATAAGTACAACAATGTTGAAGTAAGCTGCATTAAGCTGAAAAGATCGCAAAGTCGTTGTAGAAACAGTTGAAATTAGCTGAAAGTAGCCGAAATATTTTTAAAAAATGTACAAGGTAGCTGAAGGAAGTTGAGTTGGTCCAAAATGTGAAAGGAGTAGTGAAATATTGTAATGAGTTCCAAAGATATCAAGGATGTAAAATGAGCTCATTGAGTTCATTTGAGCTCCATTCATTTTCAATGGGAAAAAAATGGCCGAAAAGGCTGAATATTTCAAAAAGCTAAAGTTGCACCAATACCAAAAGTCATAGCCATCATGTCCTGAATGAGCTGAACATTTTGATATATGAATTGTTGAAATAGCACAAAAACTGTAGGAGGAGTAGCGTGCCAAAAAACGTACGGAATCAGGATAGTAACAGATGTAATTGTAACACTAGATTGCATTTCCTGAGAAAATGCATGTGTGAATGCCAAAATGGCCGTTTTGACTTGAATGTTTAATCAAAATGGCCGCTTTACCTAATGTGCTTATTAAATCAAAATGGCTAACTTGTCTACTTAAATTGTAGAACCAAAATGGTAACAATACATGCATTGACTTACTTCGCAAGGCAATTAACTGCCTTGTATATTGAACCAAAATGGCCACTTCACCTAATTTGCATATTCAATCAAAATGGCCGTTTCACCTAATGCATGATAAAGAATGTCCATAGCTACAACCTCACCAAATTTCGGCTCTCTATGAATAAATATGGCTGATTTAAAGCCATTTGAAAGTAGCGTTGGTGGCCATCTTGGATTTTACAGTATTTTTAATGTTTTGCTTTGTCGGCCATCTTGGATTTTTGATTTGGATTCCGTACATGATAGAGGATTCCCTCAGCTACAACCTCACCAAATTTCGGCTCTCTATGTATAATGATGGCTGAGTTAAAGCCATTTGAAAGTAGCGTTGGTGGCCATCTTGGATTTTACAGTATTTTTAATGTTTTGCTTTGTCTGCCATCTTGGATTTTTGATTTGGATTCCGTACATGATAGAGGATTCCCTTAGCTACAACCTCACCAAATTTCAGCTCTCTATGAATAAAGATGGCTGAGTTAAAGCCATTTGAATGTAGCGTTGGCGGCCATCTTGAATTTTTACAGTTTTTTAATGTTTTACTTTGTCGGCCATCTTGGATTTTTGATTTGGATTCCGTACATGATAGATAATGTCCTCAGCTACTACCTCACCAAATTTCGACTCTCTATGTATAATGATGGCTGAGTTAAAGCCATTTGAAAGTAGCGTTGGCGGCCATCTTGGATTTTTGATTTTGATATAGCATTTGATAGGAAACATTCTCAGCTATCACTACACCAAGTTTCAGCTCAATATCACTAAAATTGACCATTTTATAGTATTTTTACTTTTTTGCATTGTCGGCCATCTTGGATTTTTTTTTGGATTCTATACATGATAGATAATGTCCTCAGCTACAACCTCACCAAATTTCAGCTCTCTATGTATAAAGATGGTCGAGTTATAACCATTTGAAAGTAGCGTTGGCAGCCATCAGCTGAAATTGGTCAAAAACAGCTGAATATTATCTAAAATAGCAGAAATAAGCTTAAATTAGCAGCAGGAATTAGTAAGAGCTTAATTGGGAATAATCTGAAACATCTTAAACAATCTGAAATCTGAAATAATCTGAAATAAGCAAAAAAAGTTGAAATTATCTGAAAAAAGCTTAAGATATCATAAACAGCTGAATACTATCTAAAATAGCAGAAATAAGCTTAAATTATCTGAAGTAATTAGAAATAGCATAATTGTGAATAATCTGAAATATCTGAAACAATCTGAAATCTGAAAAAATCTGAACTAAGCAGAAATAAGCAAAATAAAGTTGAAATTATCTGAAAAAAGCTAAAGATAGCAAAAACAGCTGAATATTATCTGAAATAGCAGAAATAAGCTTAACTGTGTTAGAAATTAGTAGAGAGAGTGCAGTTTTGCAGAATTAGGATGGAAAAAGTTGAAATGAGTTCAAATAATGTGGAATTTCTTGAAACAAGCCTAAATTAGCATAAAAACAGCTTAATAGTAGCTAAAATAGCAGAAGAAGCTGAAACTAGCAGAAATAAGCACAAAGCAGCATAATCTGAATAATCTAAAATATCTGAAACTATCTGAAATCTGAAAAAATCTGAACTAAGCAGAAATAAGCAAAATAAAGTTGAAATTATCTGAAAAAAGCTTAAGATAGCAAAAACAGCTGAATATTATCTGAAATAGCAGAAAGAAGCTTAAATGTCTTAGAACTTAGTAGAGAGAGTACATTTTTGCAGAATTTGGCTGGAAAAAGTTGAAATGAGTTCAAATAATGTGGAATGTGTTGAAACAAGCCTAAATTAGCATAAAAACAGCTTAATAGTAGCTAAAATAGCAGAAGAAGCTGAAACTAGCAGAAATAAGCACAAAGCAGCAGAATATGAAGTATCTGAAACAATCTGAAATTGAAAAAAATCTGAAATAAGTAGAAATAAGCAAAATAAAGTTGAAAATATATGAATAAAGCTGAAATTGGCCAAAAACAGCTGAACAACAGCTAAAACAAGCAGAAACAATCTTAAATTACCAGAAGGAAGTTGGTAGAGCATGGTTTTGCTGAATTAGGCTGAAAAAAGTTGGATTGATTAAAAAAAATTGTTGAAATAGCTGAAAAAGCTGAAATTATCATAAAACAGCTAAATAGTAGCTAAAATAGCTAAAATATCCCAATCTTTCAAAAATTATCTGAAAGGAGCATAATGATCTGAAATTAGCAGAAATAAGTCAGTAGAAGTACAAAAATGTTGAAGTAAGCTGCATAAAGCTGAAAAGAGTGCAAAGCAGTTGAAAAAACAGCTGAAATTAGCTGAAAGTAGCTGAAATATTTTTTAAAAAATGTACAAGGTAGCTGAAGGAAGCTAAGCTGGTCCAAAATGTGAAAGGAGTAGTGAAATATTCTAAAGAGTTCCAAAGATATCAAGGATGAAAAATTAGCTCCATTCATTTTCAATGGGGAAGAAAATGGCCGAAAAGGCTAAATAATTCAAAAAGCTAAAGTTGCACCAATACCAAAAGTCATAGCCGGAGTGTCCTAAATGAGCTGAACATTTTGATATATGAATTGTTGAAATAGCACAAAAACTGTAGGAGGAGTAGCGTGCCAAAAAACGTACGGAATCAGGATAGTAACTGGAAGAATAATAATAATAATAAATATAAACACAATCACTATAGTGTGAATGCCTATGTGGCATTCACACAACTAGATTGCATTTCCTGAGAAAATGCATGTGTGAATGCCAAAATGGCCGCTTCACCCAACTTGCTTTACCTAATGTGCTTATTAAATCAAAATGGCTAACTTGTCTACTTAAATTGTAGAACCAAAATGGTAACAATACATGCATTGACTTACTTCGCAAGGCAATTAACTGCCTTGTATATTGAACCAAAATGGCCACTTCACCTAATTTGCATATTCAATCAAAATGGCCGTTTCACCTAATGCATGATAAAGAATGTCCATAGCTACAACCTCACCAAATTTCGGCTCTCTATGAATAAATATGGCTGATTTAAAGCCATTTGAAAGTAGCGTTGGTGGCCATCTTGGATTTTACAGTATTTTTAATGTTTTGCTTTGTCGGCCATCTTGGATTTTTGATTTGGATTCCGTACATGATAGAGGATTCCCTCAGCTACAACCTCACCAAATTTCAGCTCTCTATTAATAAAGATGGCTGAGTTAAAGCCATTTGAATGTAGCGTTGGAGGCCATCTTGGATTTTTACAGTTTTTTAATGTTTTACTTTGTCGGCCATCTTGGATTTTTTATTTGGATTCCGTACATGATAGATAATGCCCTCAGCTACAACCTCACCAAATTTCGGCTCTCTATGTATAATGATGGCTGAGTTAAAGCCATTTGAAAGTAGCGTTGGTGGCCATCTTGGATTTTACAGTATTTTTAATGTTTTGCTTTGTCGGCCATCTTGGATTTTTGATTTGGATTCCGTACATGATAGAGGATTCCCTCAGCTACAACCTCACCAAATTTCGGCTCTCTATGTATAATGATGGCTGAGTTAAAGCCATTTGAAAGTAGCGTTGGAAGCCATCTTGGATTTTACAGTATTTTTAATGTTTTGCTTTGTCGGCCATCTTGGATTTTTGATTTGGATTCCATACATGATAGAGGATTCCCTCAGCTACAACCTCACCAAATTTCAGCTCTCTATTAATAAAGATGGCTGAGTTAAAGCCATTTGAATGTAGCGTTGGCGGCCATCTTGGATTTTTACAGTTTTTTAATGTTTTACTTTGTCGGCCATCTTGGATTTTTTATTTGGATTCCGTACATGATAGATAATGCCCTCAGCTACAACCTCACCAAATTTCGGCTCTCTATGTATAATGATGGCTGAGTTAAAGCCATTTGAAAGTAGCGTTGGCGGCCATCTTGGATTTTTGATTTTTATATAGCATTTGATAGGAAACATTCTCAGCTATCACTACACCAAGTTTCAGCTCAATATCACTAAAATTGACCATTTTATAGTATTTTTACTTTTTTGCATTGTCGGCCATCTTGGATTTTTTTTTTGGATTCTATACATGATAGATAATGTCCTCAGCTACAACCTCACCAAATTTCAGCTCTCTATGTATAAAGATGGTCGAGTTATAACCATTTGAAAGTAGCGTGGGCGGCCATCAGCTGAAATTGGTCAAAAACAGCTGAATATTATCTAAAACAGCAGAAATAAGCTTAAATTAGCAGCAGGATTTAGTAAGAGCTTAATTGGGAATAATCTGAAACATCTTAAACAATCTGAAATCTGAAATAATCTGAAATAAGCCAAAAAAAGTGGAAATTATCTGAAAAAAGCTTAAGATAGCAAAAACAGCTGAATATTATCTGAAATACCAGAAATAAGCTTAAATGTCTTAGAAATTAGTAGCGAGAGTACAGTTTTGCAGAATTAGGCTGAAAAAGGTTGAAATGAGTTCAAATAATGTGGAATTTGTTGAAACAAGCCTAAATTAGCATAAAAACAGCTTAATAGTAGCTAAAATAGCAGAAGAAGCTGAAACTAGCAGAAATAAGCACAAAGCAGCAGAATATGAAGTATCTGAAACAATCTGAAATTGAAAAAAATCTGAAATAAGCAGAAATAAGCAAAAGAAAGTTGAAAATATCTGAATAAAGCTGAAATTGGCCAAAAACAGCTGAACAACAGCTAAAACAAGCAGAAATAATCTTAAATTACAAGAAGGAAGTTGGGAGAGCATGGTTATATTGATTTAGGCTGAAAAAAGTTGGATTGATTAAAAAAAATTGTTGAAATAGCTGAAAAAGCTTAAATTTGCATAAAACAGCTAAATAGTAGCTAAAATAGGCAAAAATAATCTGAAATTACCAGAAGGAAGTTGGTAGAGCATGGTTTTGCTGAATTAGGCTGAAAAAAGTTGGATTGATTTTTAAAAATGGTTGAAATAGCTGAAAAAGCTGAAATTTGCATAAAACAGCTAAATAGTAGCTAAAGTAGCAAAAATATGTTAATCTTTGAAAAATTTGCTGAAAGGAGCATAATGATCTGAAATTAGCAGAAATAAGTCAGTAGATGTACAAAAATGTTGAAGTAAGCTGCATTAGGCTGAAAAGAGTGCAACACAGTTCAAGAAACAGCTGAAATCAGCTGAAAGTAGCTGAAATTTTTTTTTTTAAATGTACAAGGTAGCTTAAGGAAGCTGAGCTGGTCCAAAATGTGAAAAAAGTAGTGAAATATTGTAATGAGTTCCAAAGATATTAAGGATGTAAAATGAGCTCCATTCATTTTCAATGGGAAAAAAATGGCCGAAAAGGCTAAATATTTCAAAAAGCTAAAGTTGCACCAATACCAAAAGTCATAGCCGGAGTGTCCTAAATGAGCTGAACATTTTGATATATGCATTGTTGAAATAGCACAAAAACTGTAGGAGGAGTAGCGTGCCAAAAAACGTACGGAATCAGGATAGTAACTGGAATAATAATAATAATAAATATAAACACAATCACTATAGTGTGAATGCCTATGTGGCATTCACACAACTAGATTGCATTTCCTGAGAAAATGCATGTGTGAATGCCAAAATGGCCGCTTCACCCAACTTGCATGTTCAATCAAAATGGCCGCTTTACCTAATGTGCTTATTAAATCAAAATGGCTACCTTGTCTACTTTAATTGTAGAACCAAAATGGCAACAATACATGCATTGACTTACTTTGCAAGGCAAGTAACTGCCTTGTATATTGAACCAAAATGGCGGCCTCACCTAATTTGCATGTTCAATCAAAATGGCTGCTTCACCTAATGTATGTTAGAGATGGTCCATAGCTACAACCTCACCAAATTTCAGCTCTCTATGAATAAAGATGGCTGAGTTAAAGCCATTTGAAAGTAACATTGGCAGCCATCAGCTGAAATTGGTCAAAAACAGCTGAACAACAGCTAAAACAAGCAGAAAATATCTTAAATTACCAGAAGGAAGTTGGTAGAACATGGTTTTGCTGAATTAGGCTGAAAAAAGTTGGATTGATTAAAAAAAATTGTTGAAATAGCTGAAAAAGCTGAAATTTGCATAAACAGCTAAATAGTAGCTAAAATAGCAAAAATATCTTAATCTTTCAAAAATTTGCTGAAAGGAGCATAATGATCATAAGTCAGTATAAGTACAACAATGTTGAAGTAAGCTGCATTAAGCTGAAAAGATTGCAAAGTCGTTGTAGAAACAGTTGAAATTAGCTGAAAGTAGCCGAAATATTTTTAAAAAATGTACAAGGTAGCTGAAGGAAGTTGAGTTGGTCCAAAATGTGAAAGGAGTAGTGAAATATTGTAATGAGTTCCAAAGATATCAAGGATGTAAAATGAGCTCATTGAGTTCATTTGAGCTCCATTCATTTTCAATGGGAAAAAAATGGCCGAAAAGGCTGAATATTTCAAAAAGCTAAAGTTGCACCAATACCAAAAGTCATAGCCATCATGTCCTGAATGAGCTGAACATTTTGATATATGAATTGTTGAAATAGCACAAAAACTGTAGGAGGAGTAGCGTGCCAAAAAACGTACGGAATCAGGATAGTAACAGATGTAATTGTAACACTAGATTGCATTTCCTGAGAAAATGCATGTGTGAATGCCAAAATGGCCGCTTCACACAACTTGCATGTTCGATCAAAATGGCCGCTTTACCTAATGTGCTTATTAAATCAAAATGGTTACATTGCCTACTTAAATTGTAGAACCAAAATGGTAACAATACATGCATTGACTTACTTTGCAAGGCAATTAACTACCTTGTATATTGAACCAAAATGGCCACTTCACCTAATTTGCATATTCAATCAAAATGGCCGCTTCACCTAATGCATGATAAAGAATGTCCATAGCTACAACCTCACCAAATTTCGGCTCTCTATGAATAAATATGGCTGATTTAAAGCCATTTGAAAGTAGCGTTGGTGGTCATCTTGGATTTTACAGTATTTTTAATGTTTTGCTTTGTCGGCCATCTTGGATTTTTGATTTGGATTCCGTACATGATAGAGGATTCCCTCAGCTACAACCTCACCAAATTTCGGCTCTCTATGTATAATGATGGCTGAGTTAAAGCCATTTGAAAGTAGCGTTGGTGGCCATCTTGGATTTTACAGTATTTTTAATGTTTTGCTTTGTCGGCCATCTTGGATTTTTGATTTGGATTCCGTACATGATAGAGGATTCCCTCAGCTACAACCTCACCAAATTTCAGCTCTCTATGAATAAAGATGGCTGAGTTAAAGCCATTTGAATGTAGCGTTGGCGGCCATCTTGGATTTTTACAGTTTTTTAATGTTTTACTTTGTCGGCCATCTTGGATTTTTGATTTGGATTCCGTACATGATAGATACTGTCCTCAGCTACAACCTCACCAAATTTCGGCTCTCTATGTATAATGATGGCTGAGTTAAAGCCATTTGAAAGTAGCGTTGGCGGCCATCTTGGATTTTTGATTTTGATATAGCAGTTGATAGGAAACACTCTCAGCTATCACTACACCAAGTTTCAGCTCAATATCACTAAAATTGACCATTTTATAGTATTTTTAATTTTTGCATTGTCGGCCATCTTGGATTTTTTTTTTGGATTCTATACATGATAGATAATGTCCTCAGCTACAACCTCACCAAATTTCAGCTCTCTATGTATAAAGATGGCCGAGTTATAACCATTTGAAAGTAGCGTTGGCGGCCATCAGCTGAAATTGGTCAAAAACAGCTGAATATTATCTAAAACAGCAGAAATAGGCTTAAATTAGCAGCAGGATTTAGTAAGAGCTTAATTGGGAATAATCTGAAACATCTTAAACAATCTGAAATCTGAAATAATCTGAAATAAGCAAAAAAAAGTGGAAATTATCTGAAAAAAGCTAAAGATAGCATAAACAGCTGAATATTATCTAAAATAGCAGAAATAAGCTTAAATTATCTGAAGTAATTAGAAATAGCATAATTGTGAATAATCTGAAATATCTGAAACAATCTGAAATCTGAAAAAATCTGAACTAAGCAGAAATAAGCAAAATAAAATTGAAATTATCTGAAAAAAGCTTAAGATAGCAAAAACAGCTGAATATTATCTGAAATAGCAGAAAGAAGCTTAAAAGTCTTAGAAATTAGTAGAGAGAGTACAGTTTTGCAGAATTATGCTGGAAAAAGTTGAAATGAGTTCAAATAATGTGGAATTTGTTGAAACAAGCCTAAATTAGCATTAAAACAGCTTAATAGTAGCTAAAATAGCAGAATAAGCTGAAACTAGCAGAAATAAGCACAAAGCAGCATAATCTGAATAATCTAAAATATCTGAAACAATCTGAAATCTGAAAAAATCTGAACTAAGCAGAAATAAGCAAAATAAAGTTGAAATTATCTGAAAAAAGCTTAAGATAGCAAAAACAGCTGAATATTATCTGAAATAGCAGAAAGAAGCTTAAATGTCTTAGAAATTAGTAGAGAGAGTACATTTTTGCAGAATTTGGCTGGAAAAAGTTGAAATGAGTTCAAATAATGTGGAATGTGTTGAAACAAGCCTAAATTAGCATAAAAACAGCTTAATAGTAGCTAAAATAGCAGAAGAAGCTGAAACTAGCAGAAATAAGCACAAAGCAGCATAATATGAAGTATCTGAAACAATCTGAAATTGAAAAAAATCTGAAATAAGTAGAAATAAGCAAAATAAAGTTGAAAATATCTGAATAAAGCTGAAATTGGCCAAAAACAGCTGAACAACAGCTAAAACAAGCAGAAACAATCTTAAATTACCAGAAGGAAGTTGGTAGAGCATGGTTTTGCTGAATTAGGCTGAAAAAAGTTGGATTGATTAAAAACATTGTTGAAATAGCTGAAAAAGCTGAAATTTGCATAAAACAGCTAAATAGTAGCTAAAATAGCCAAAATGTCTAAATCTTTCAAAAATTATATGAAAGGAGCATAATGATCTGAATTTAGCAGAAATAAGTCAGTAGAAGTATAAAAATGTTGAAGTTAGCTGCATAAAGCTGAAAAGAGTGCAAAGCAGTTGAAAAAACAGCTGAAATTAGCTGAAAGTAGCTGAATTTTTTTTTAAATTTTGTACAAGGAAGCTGAAGGAAGCTGAGCTAGTCCAAAATGTGAAAGGAGTAGTGAAATATTGTAAAGAGTTCCAAAGATATCAAGGATGTAAAATGAGCTCCATTCATTTTCAATGGGAAAAAAATGGCCGAAAAGGCTGAATATTTCAAAAAGCTAAAGTTGCACCAATACCAAAAGTCATAGCACCCATGTCCTAAATGAGCTGAACATTTTGATATATGAATTGTTGAAATAGCACAAAAACTGTAGGAGGAGTAGCGTGCCAAAAAACGTACGGAATCAGGATAGTAACTATATAAAAATAATAATAAATATAAACACAATCACTATAGTGTGAATGCCTATGTGGCATTCACACAACTAGATTGCATTTCCTGAGAAAATGCATGTGTGAATGCCAAAATGGCCGCTTCACCCAACTTGCATGTTCAATCAAAATGGCCGCTTTACCTAATGTGCTTATTAAATCAAAATGGCTAACTTGTCTACTTAAATTGTAGAACCAAAATGGTAACAATACATGCATTGACTTACTTCGCAAGGCAATTAACTGCCTTGTATATTGAACCAAAATGGCCACTTCACCTAATTTGCATATTCAATCAAAATGGCCGTTTCACCTAATGCATGATAAAGAATGTCCATAGCTACAACCTCACCAAATTTCGGCTCTCTATGAATAAATATGGCTGATTTAAAGCCATTTGAAAGTAGCGTTGGTGGCCATCTTGGATTTTACAGTATTTTTAATGTTTTGCTTTGTCGGCCATCTTGGATTTTTGATTTGGATTCCGTACATGATAGAGGATTCCCTCAGCTACAACCTCACCAAATTTCAGCTCTCTATTAATAAAGATGGCTGAGTTAAAGCCATTTGAATGTAGCGTTGGAGGCCATCTTGGATTTTTACAGTTTTTTAATGTTTTACTTTGTCGGCCATCTTGGATTTTTTATTTGGATTCCGTACATGATAGATAATGCCCTCAGCTACAACCTCACCAAATTTCGGCTCTCTATGTATAATGATGGCTGAGTTAAAGCCATTTGAAAGTAGCGTTGGTGGCCATCTTGGATTTTACAGTATTTTTAATGTTTTGCTTTGTCGGCCATCTTGGATTTTTGATTTGGATTCCGTACATGATAGAGGATTCCCTCAGCTACAACCTCACCAAATTTCGGCTCTCTATGTATAATGATGGCTGAGTTAAAGCCATTTGAAAGTAGCGTTGGAAGCCATCTTGGATTTTACAGTATTTTTAATGTTTTGCTTTGTCGGCCATCTTGGATTTTTGATTTGGATTCCATACATGATAGAGGATTCCCTCAGCTACAACCTCACCAAATTTCAGCTCTCTATTAATAAAGATGGCTGAGTTAAAGCCATTTGAATGTAGCGTTGGCGGCCATCTTGGATTTTTACAGTTTTTTAATGTTTTACTTTGTCGGCCATCTTGGATTTTTTATTTGGATTCCGTACATGATAGATAATGCCCTCAGCTACAACCTCACCAAATTTCGGCTCTCTATGTATAATGATGGCTGAGTTAAAGCCATTTGAAAGTAGCGTTGGCGGCCATCTTGGATTTTTGATTTTTATATAGCATTTGATAGGAAACATTCTCAGCTATCACTACACCAAGTTTCAGCTCAATATCACTAAAATTGACCATTTTATAGTATTTTTACTTTTTTGCATTGTCGGCCATCTTGGATTTTTTTTTTGGATTCTATACATGATAGATAATGTCCTCAGCTACAACCTCACCAAATTTCAGCTCTCTATGTATAAAGATGGTCGAGTTATAACCATTTGAAAGTAGCGTGGGCGGCCATCAGCTGAAATTGGTCAAAAACAGCTGAATATTATCTAAAACAGCAGAAATAAGCTTAAATTAGCAGCAGGATTTAGTAAGAGCTTAATTGGGAATAATCTGAAACATCTTAAACAATCTGAAATCTGAAATAATCTGAAATAAGCCAAAAAAAGTGGAAATTATCTGAAAAAAGCTTAAGATAGCAAAAACAGCTGAATATTATCTGAAATACCAGAAATAAGCTTAAATGTCTTAGAAATTAGTAGCGAGAGTACAGTTTTGCAGAATTAGGCTGAAAAAGGTTGAAATGAGTTCAAATAATGTGGAATTTGTTGAAACAAGCCTAAATTAGCATAAAAACAGCTTAATAGTAGCTAAAATAGCAGAAGAAGCTGAAACTAGCAGAAATAAGCACAAAGCAGCAGAATATGAAGTATCTGAAACAATCTGAAATTGAAAAAAATCTGAAATAAGCAGAAATAAGCAAAAGAAAGTTGAAAATATCTGAATAAAGCTGAAATTGGCCAAAAACAGCTGAACAACAGCTAAAACAAGCAGAAATAATCTTAAATTACAAGAAGGAAGTTGGGAGAGCATGGTTATATTGATTTAGGCTGAAAAAAGTTGGATTGATTAAAAAAAATTGTTGAAATAGCTGAAAAAGCTTAAATTTGCATAAAACAGCTAAATAGTAGCTAAAATAGGCAAAAATAATCTGAAATTACCAGAAGGAAGTTGGTAGAGCATGGTTTTGCTGAATTAGGCTGAAAAAAGTTGGATTGATTTTTAAAAATGGTTGAAATAGCTGAAAAAGCTGAAATTTGCATAAAACAGCTAAATAGTAGCTAAAGTAGCAAAAATATGTTAATCTTTGAAAAATTTGCTGAAAGGAGCATAATGATCTGAAATTAGCAGAAATAAGTCAGTAGATGTACAAAAATGTTGAAGTAAGCTGCATTAGGCTGAAAAGAGTGCAACACAGTTCAAGAAACAGCTGAAATCAGCTGAAAGTAGCTGAAATTTTTTTTTTTAAATGTACAAGGTAGCTTAAGGAAGCTGAGCTGGTCCAAAATGTGAAAAAAGTAGTGAAATATTGTAATGAGTTCCAAAGATATTAAGGATGTAAAATGAGCTCCATTCATTTTCAATGGGAAAAAAATGGCCGAAAAGGCTAAATATTTCAAAAAGCTAAAGTTGCACCAATACCAAAAGTCATAGCCGGAGTGTCCTAAATGAGCTGAACATTTTGATATATGCATTGTTGAAATAGCACAAAAACTGTAGGAGGAGTAGCGTGCCAAAAAACGTACGGAATCAGGATAGTAACTGGAAGAATAATAATAATAACTAGAAAAACCGCATTTCCTGCGAAAATGCACGTGTGAATGCCTTAGCGCCGCTCCGCCCTTCTCGCGGCGACCGCGGGAAGTCGAGCTGGTCCACCCCGAAACACTCTCGTGCCTTTCCCGTACCCGTTCGGCACCCAATGCGTGCACCCAATTTGGTCCACATTCCAAAATGGCCGCCTTCCCATTTATCGTACAACGTTGACGCCAGAGGGTTTTCTGTGCGTCTTGGTGAATTGGACAAGTGTACCAAATTTCATGATCCTACGTGAAACTAAGGCCAATGCGGAGGGTAGTTTGAAATATTCTAGGTGGCGCTCTTGAGCCGTTTCTTTTGCAATTTTGGCCACGCCCCCAAAATATGTAATTTTTCACCAGTCCTGACGAGTCTGCCAAATTTGGTGAGTTTTGGGATATGATAAAGCTCCCAAAAGGCCAAACGTATTGTGACGGCGTTACGTCTGATTCGCCACATCGCCACGCCCACATGCTCCACCCAAAACGGTCAGTGTGGAAAGCTTGTTAGAGCAACATGTCTTCGGTCACTGGACAGACCGTCACGCTGATTAGGTAACAGGTGTCCGATCGGGATGTTCAATGTACAACTGTACACTTCCTGTTGTGAGGGGGCGTGGCTTAATTATTGTCATGATTTGACCATTCAGTATTGCAGGGGACCGGATGTGGGTCAATCACTGAAGGTTTGATGTATTATACTGTTTTCGTGTAGGTGCTATTAGTGTTTCGTTTGTGACGGCGTTACGTCTGATTCGCCACATTGCCACGCCCACATGCTCCACCCAAAACGGTCAGTGTTGGAAAGCTTGTTACAGCAACATGTCTTCGGTCACTGGACAGACCGTCCCGCTGATTAGGTAACAGGTGTCCGATCGGGACGTTCAATGTATAACTGTACACTTCCTGTTGTGAGGGGGCGTGGCTTAATTAATGTCATGATTTGACCATTCAGTATTGTAGGGGACCGGTTGTGGGTCAATCACTGAAGGTTTGATGTATTAGACGGTTTTCGTGTAGGTGCTATTAGTGTTTCGTTTTTCATGGCGAGATGCCTAACCTTGAGGCCAGGCCACGCCCCTTCAGCATATATGAAAACGCGAGGTGTTGATCATTTATTACTCCCCCATGTCTAAGTGATGAGTCTGCCAAATTTGGTGAGATTTAGGATATGATAAAGCCCCCAAACGGCCATTTCATTTTAGCTCCATTCATTTTCAATGGGAAAAAGATGGCCGAAAAGGCTGAATATCTCAAAAAGCTAAAGTTGCAGCATTACCAAAAGTCATAGCCGGATTGTCCTAAATGAGCTGAACATTTTGATATATGAATTGTTGAAATCGCACCAAAACTGTGCGAGTAGTTACATGCCAAAAAACGTACGGAATGAAGATAGTAACATCTATAAACTGTAGATAATAATAAATATAAACACAATCTCTATAGTGTGAATGCCTTGTTGGCATTCACACAACTAGAAAAACCGCATTTCCTGCGAAAATGCACGTGTGAATGCCTTAGCGCCGCTCCGCCCTTCTCGCGGCGACCGCGGGAAGTCGAGCTGGTCCACCCCGAAACACTCTCGTGCCTTTCCCGTACCCGTTCGGCACCCAGTGCGTGCACTCAATTTGGTCCACATTCCAAAATGGCCGCCTTCCCATTTATCGTACAACGTTGACGCCAGAGGGTTTTCTGTGCGTCTTGGTGAATTGGACAAGTGTACCAAATTTCATGATCCTACGTGAAACTAAGGCCAATGCGGAGGGTAGTTTGAAATATTCTAGGTGGCGCTCTTGAGCCGTTTCTTTTGCAATTTTGGCCACGCCCCCAAAATATGTAATTTTTCACCAGTCCTGACGAGTCTGCCAAATTTGGTGAGTTTTGGGATATGATAAAGCTCCCAAAAGGCCAAACGTATTGTGACGGCGTTACGTCTGATTCGCCACATCGCCACGCCCACATGCTCCACCCAAAACAACCAGTCGTGGAAAGCTTGTTACAGCAACATGTCTTCGGTCACTGGACAGACCGTCACGCTGATTAGGTAACAGGTGTCCGATCGGGATGTTCAATGTACAACTGTACACTTCCTGTTGTGAGGGGGCGTGGCTTAATTATTGTCATGATTTGACCATTCAGTATTGCAGGGGACCGGATGTGGGTCAATCACTGAAGGTTTGATGTATTAGACTGTTTTCGTGTAGGTGCTATTAGTGTTTCGTTTGTGACGGCGTGACGGCTGATTCGCCACATCGCCACGCCCACATGCTCCACCCAAAACGGTCAGTGTTGGAAAGCTTGTTACAGCAACATGTCTTCGGTCACTGGACAGACCGTCCCGCTGATTAGGTAACAGGTGTCCGATCGGGACGTTCAATGTATAACTGTACACTTCCTGTTGTGAGGGGGCGTGGCTTAATTAATGTCATGATTTGACCATTCAGTATTGTAGGGGACCGGTTGTGGGTCAATCACTGAAGGTTTGATGTATTAGACGGTTTTCGTGTAGGTGCTATTAGTGTTTCGTTTTTCATGGCGAGATACCTAACCTTGAGGCCAGGCCACGCCCCTTCAGCATATATGAAAACGCGAGTTGTTGATCATTTATTACTCCCCCATGTCTGAATGATGAGTCTGCCAAATTTGGTGAGATTTAGGATATGATAAATCCTCCAAAAGGCCATTTCATTTTAGCTCCATTCATTTTCAATGGGAAAAAAATGGCCGAAAAGGCTAGATATCTCAAAAAGCTAAAGTTGCAGCATTACCAAAAGTCATAGCTGGATTGTCCTGAGCGAGCTGAACATTTTGATATATGAATCGTTGAAATGGCACAAATACTCTAGGAGGAGTAGGACGTCAAAAAACGTACGGACGGAAGATAGTAACATATAAGAATAATAATAATAATAAATATAAACACAATCTCTATAGTGTGAATGCCTTGTTGGCATTCACACAATAAATATAAACACAATCTCTATAGTGTGAATGCCTTGTGGCATTCACACAACTAGAAAAACCGCATTTCCTACGAAAATGCACGTGTGAATGCCTTAGCGCCGCTCCGCCCTTCTCGCGGCGACCGCGGGAAGTCGAGCTGGTCCACCCCGAAACACTCTCGTGCCTTTCCCGTACCCGTTCGGCACCTAGTGCGTGCACTCAATTTGGTCCACATTCCAAAATGGCCGCCTTCCCATTTATCGTACAACGTTGACGCCAGAGGGTTTTCTGTGCGTCTTGGTGAATTGGACAAGTGTACCAAATTTCATGATCCTACGTGAAACTAAGGCCAATGCGGAGGGTAGTCGGCACCTAGTGCGTGCACTCAATTTGGTCCACATTCCAAAATGGCCGCCTTCCCATTTATCGTACAACGTTGACGCCAGAGGGTTTTCTGTGCGTCTTGGTGAATTGGACAAGTGTACCAAATTTCATGATCCTACGTGAAACTAAGGCCAATGCGGAGGGTAGTTTGAAATTTTCTAGGTGGCGCTCTTGAGCCCTTTCTGTTGCAATTTTGGCCACGCCCCCAAAATATGTAATTTTTCACCAGTCCTGACGAGTCTGCCAAATTTGGTGAGTTTTGGGATATGATAAAGCTCCCAAAAGGCCAAACGTATTGTGACGGCGTTACGTCTGATTCGCCACATCGCCACGCCCACATGCTCCACCCAAAACAACCAGTCGTGGAAAGCTTGTTACAGCAACATGTCTTCGGTCACTGGACAGACCGTCACGCTGATTAGGTAACAGGTGTCCGATCGGGACGTTCAATGTACAACTGTACACTTCCTGTTGTGAGGGGGCGTGGCTTAATTAATGTCATGATTTGACCATTCAGTATTGTAGGGGACCGGTTGTGGGTCAATCACTGAAGGTTTGATGTATTAGACGGTTTTCGTGTAGGTGCTATTAGTGTTTCGTTTTTCATGGCGAGATGCCTAATTTTGAGGCCAGGCCACGCCCCTTCAGCATATATAAAAACGTGAGGTTTTGATCATTTTTTACTCCCCCATGTCTAAGTGATGAGTCTGCCAAATTTGGTGAGATTTAGGATATGATAAAGCCCCCAACAGGCACTTTCATTTTAGCTCCATTCATTTTCAATGGGAAAAAAATACTTCCTGTTGTGAGGGGGCGTGGCTTAATTAATGTCATGATTTGACCATTCAGTATTGCAGGGGACCAGATGTGGGTCAATCACTGAAGGTTTGATGTATTAGACTGTTTTCGTGTAGGTGCTATTAGTGTTTCGTTTGTGACGGCGTGACGGCTGATTCGCCACATCGCCACGCCCACATGCTCCACCCAAAACGGTCAGTGTTGGAAAGCTTGTTACAGCAACATGTCTTCGGTCACTGGACAGACCGTCCCGCTGATTAGGTAACAGGTGTCCGATCGGGACGTTCAATGTATAACTGTACACTTCCTGTTGTGAGGGGGCGTGGCTTAATTAATGTCATGATTTGACCATTCAGTATTGTAGGGGACCGGTTGTGGGTCAATCACTGAAGGTTTGATGTATTAGACGGTTTTCGTGTAGGTGCTATTAGTGTTTCGTTTTTCATGGCGAGATGCCTAACCTTGAGGCCAGGCCACGCCCCTTCAGCATATATGAAAACGCGAGGTGTTGATCATTTATTACTCCCCCATGTCTAAGTGATGAGTCTGCCAAATTTGGTGAGATTTAGGATATGATAAAGCCCCCAAAATGCCATTTCATTTTAGCTCCATTCATTTCCAATGGGAAAAAAATGGCCGAAAAGGCTAGATATCTCAAAAAGCTAAAGTTGCAGCATTACCAAAAGTCATAGCTGGATTGTCCTGAGCGAGCTGAACATTTTGATATATGAATCGTTGAAATGGCACAAATACTCTAGGAGGAGTAGCGTGCCAAAAAACGTACGGACGGAAGATAGTAACATATAGGAATAATAATAAATATAAACACAATCTCTATAGTGTGAATGCCTTGTTGGCATTCACACAACTAGAAAAACCGCATTTCCTGCGAAAATGCACGTGTGAATGCCTTAGCGCCGCTCCGCCCTTCTCGCGGCGACCGCGGGAAGTCGAGCTGGTCCACCCCGAAACACTCTCGTGCCTTTCCCGTACCCGTTCGGCACCCAATGCGTGCACCCGATTTGGTCCACATTCCAAAATGGCCGCCTTCCCATTTATCGTACAACGTTGATGCCAGAGGGTTTTCTGTGCGTCTTGGTGAATTGGACAAGTGTACCAAATTTCATGATCCTACGTGAAACTAAGGCCAATGCGGAGGGTAGTTTGAAATTTTCTAGGTGGCGCTCTTGAGCCGTTTCTGTTGCAATTTTGGCCACGCCCCCAAAATATGTAATCGTTCACCAGTCCTGATGAGTCTGCCAATTTTGGTGAGTTTTGGGATATGAAAAAGCCCCCAAAAT
>JBBPBX010070438.1:0-18591 GCA_038048925.1 Garcialebias charrua | reverse complement strand
AAGGTACAAACAATGGGGAGACCAGTCTTTTTCTGTTGCCGGCCCAAAAGCCTGGAACAGCCTCCCCCTTGAGCTGCGTGCCACCTCTGATCTGACTCTGTTCAAAACCAGACTGAAGACCCACTTGTTCAAAAAAGCTTTCAGTGTGTAACTTTTATTACTTTTGGTATTTTAATATGTAGCATTTTTTATTTCCATTGCCTTTTTACTTCCACTTGTTCAAATAAGCTTCCAGCGTGTAACATCACATCATGCTGATGCTGATCTGTTGTCATGTTGCTGTGTTCACCTGTGACCATCTGCTCATACAGACTCATGTTTGTGCTGCTGTTTATAATGATGTTTTTCTACTACATTAGGGCTTAGTGTATTACTAGTTGATGTTTTTCTTCTTTTCTTTTTCTCTTGCATTTGTTGTTGGATGTAACTGGGACCCTGTGTACATAATCTCGTTTTCATCACATGTACCACATGCGGTGCAAATGACAATAAAACTCTCTGACTCTGATAATAAAAGAGGCATACAGATTTTTTAAAATTTTAATGAAATTAAAATAAGATTGCAAAAACAGCTAGATTATAAGGTGAATGTAGAAAACTAAAACCAGGAACTTTAGCAAAATATGTGAGATCACTGGTCAGGGAAAGTTCTGCTGTTCTTCTCATTTGGTTCTGGGCGATGAAAACAAACGGTTGGAACCTTCTTCAGTCTCACACGGCCTGACTGTGTCTTTGTGAAGTGCCCTCTCTCAAAATGTGCCTGTAGAGTGATACTAGTTTATTTCCTTGCACATTTCTTTGACAGTTAAACATTTTGAGCCCTGATTCAGAATGTTTTGTGTGCAGATTAAATTTACATTACTCACTTTGTGTTGTTGGGATGATTATGTAATTAATAAACAGTATAAATAGTAGTGAAGTAGGCCTACTTCATTAAAGCTTGTTTTACAGACATATTTTATAATAAATTGTTTGGTAATTTATTTTTGCACAATTAACACTTATTTTGTCACCTGTTATGATTTTAACTAGAAACTGTTTCATTTAAATTAACATTTTAATCAGTGAATTACAATTTTACAACAGTCAGGTCAGGCTACAAGCACAATCAACTCTGTCATCCAGGTACTCGGTTGCTAATTTTAAAAAAATTGAACAACTATCTAATGTGCAGAAATGAAGACTTCATCCCAGATGATCTGGTAAACTGGAGCAGATACTGCTGGCATGAAGGACAAGGTGGAGAATTATCATGCAGAGAACATCAGAAATAGCTTACTAGGTAAGAAAGTTAATTCTCAATAGTCCAGGTATCAAATCCGCTCATTCTCAATCAGTTCATCTGGACAGTTTCTTTTTAGCAGAAACGTTTCACCCTCACTCCAGAGGGCTTCCTCAGTCAGAGTAGATGTAGAGGGAGCTTACTAGGTGTTACTCTGTTTTTAATTTAAAAAAATGTTTTATGTGTAACATAAAACACTGTTGACATGGCTATACTGGTCATTGTATTGTATAGTAGACATGTATTTTCTAATGTGTTTACAGTCTCGTTTCACTGTAATGATAAAAGCATCTGCCACGTCTAAAAATGCTTTAATAAAACGCATAGTCAGTGAAATAATCAGTAATCATTTAAGTAATCAGTTTGTTACTGCTCAATAATTACTGAAAGACGCTGGACAAAGTAAGAAAAGTCTATTTTTGTGTTCTGTTGCGCCAGTAGCTGCTCAAACTGACTGGCAGCGATGAGCTGCTTGTAACTACTGGGAGCTGCATGAACCACGTGACCGCCTAGCGGCGAGTACAAAGAGTGTCACAACTCTCACTATATACGGCTCTGGAAATTACGATTGCCCCGTTTTTAAAGCATCAGGCGATAACAATGAAGTCTACGAGCCCTGGACATAAACTGAGGACATTTCTTCAGCTTTCCATCTGTCCGTCCAGCTTTGACTGCCTGACAGACTGGGGATAATTACCACTACCTGTTTGTGTGTGTGTGTGTGTGTGTGTGTGTGTGTGTGTGTGTGTGTGTGTGTGTGTGTGTGTGTGTGTGTGTGCGTGCGTGCGTGCGTGTGTGCGTCATGATACTGATTTACAGGAAAGGAAGAAGCAGAGGAGTTTAGCCTGAAGCAAACCATCTGCTCACAGCCAGACAAACCGAGCTGACCTCCAAAATACTTTGCAACAAAAAAAAAAGTTTTATTGACAAACATTATTATAGAAACATACAAAAGTTTTATTTTTATTTAATTTATTTTATTCATTTAATACAATTTTAAGAGAATATTTCACTTTTGCTGCATTTATTTCTTTTTTACACCTTTTAGGAGATACAATGTTTCATATTTTCATGTTTCTATTTTTGTTTTAAAATTAGGAAATTAAAGTCACATCTTTCAACATGTTGAAAAGAAAGCATTGTAGAAAGATTGTGAACAATAAACATCTTACCTGATGTAGATGACTCTTTAAACAATTTAAGGTTAGAGAAATTAAATTTAATCCTGACAGGATTTACAAAACTAACGACTCATCATAGCAGCACCGAGATTAAAGTGCATTTCTACCATTTTAACCTTCCTAGCGGGTCGAGATCCCGCACGCACTTATGATGTTAACGGGTCAGTTGTGACACGTCTTAAATCAGCCAAAAAATGCCCTCAAAACAGTGTTTTTTTAAGAAGTATTAGAACACATCTCTAAAATAACATAAGTATAATAATAATAAACTTTATTTGTATAGCACCTTCCAACAATGCCTTGCATTGACCAAGGTGCTTAACAGGATAAAAAGATGAATAAACTGGAACAATAAATCAATGAAAATAGAATAAGAAACAACAGCAATAAAAGAAGGCAATGGAAATAAAAAATGCTACATACTAAAATAACACTAAAATAACACAAATAATAAAAGTTACACACTGAGAGTTTTTTTTTTGAACAAGAGGAAATAAAAAGGCAATGTAAATAAAAAATGTTACATATTAAAATACCAAAAGTAATAAAAGTTACACAGTGAGGTCACAGTGTGTTTATGATTTCAGTTTTGACACTGATTATTGGTTGATAGTCTTATACCATAACTGGGTCACAAATGACCCCAGCGCGGCAAGTGCGTGTTGTTTTATAAAAAATAAAAAATACATTTAAATAAATAATTTTTTTATTTTATTTTTCATTTAAATAAAGGTTCCAGACAGTGTGTTTATGATTTCAGTTTTGACACTGATTATTGGTTGATAGTCTTATACCATAACTGGGTCACAAATGACCCCAGCGCGGCAAGTGCGTGTTGTTTTATAAAAAATAAAAATTAAATTTAAATAAAATTATTTTTTTTTTAAAATTTAAATAAAGGTTCCAGACAAAGTCAAAAAGCCTTGATGCAAAAAAAATATTTAAAAGACAGTATCATGATTTAAAATGGGTCACTACGGACCCTAACACCGTAGGAAGGTTAAACAACTGCAGTCTAAAAACATTTGTTCATGTGAAAAGTCTTTACCATAAAATGTTAATTTCAAATTACAGAATTATTCTGTCAGAAATATAATCCAACAGGACGTAGGGTAGGCTGCACCAGAAATGCTGCAGCTAGCTGTTACTGCCGTTTGACGAGATAAGAGACGATAAAAGATGAAATGCAAGAGATATGAAAAGAGATTAGATTCATGAGATATTCAATCCAAAATATATAATATGCAAGAAACAAAAAAAAACAAAAAAACTAAAATATGAAACAGGAGAAGAGAGAATATATTAGATATAAAATAAACAATAACTGAAGAGGTTCTAACTCCCCAACAAATCTCTCCACAAGTTACAGATGGTCCAGAACTCAGCTGCCCGTGTCATCACTCAAACCTCCTACTATAACCACATCACTCCTGTCCTGCAGCAGCTCCACTGGCTCCCGGTTAAATCACGCATCATCTTCAAAATTCTACTCCTCACGTTCAAATCTATCCACAACCTTGCCCCTCCTTATCTATCTGACCTCCTACAAATCTCCATCCCATCACGCTCTCTCAGATCCTCCTCTTCGCTACATCTCCATGTACCCTCTGCCCGCCTCTCCACCATGGGGAGCAGGGCCTTCACCTGCTCTGCCCCTCACCTCTGGAACGCTCTACTGCCAGACCTTCGAAACATCACCTCCCTTTCTCTATTCAAGACTGCTCTGAAAACACATCTCTTTAGACTAGCTTATCATTAACTTTACTAAATGTGTTTTATATTCTTTTGTATTTTATATTCTTTTGTATTTTATATTTCAATTTATTCTGTTGATGTTTGCACTGTGCTTGTTGTTTGTTTTTACAAAATCTCTGTGATACGTTTCTTGCTTTGAAGTGTTCTTGGGTGTCCCGAAAGGAACTTTTAAATAAAAAAGATTATTATTATTCTGATGCTGCTCAATAATCCAGGTACAGGTAGTCCCCGATTTACGAGCGCTCTGATCTGCGAGGTTCCAGACTTACGAGCTGCACATTTTTGGAAAAAACGAAAAAAATATTGAGTTTTCATGTGTTTTTTCACTTCAGTTAGCAAGTTAAGCATATAAANTATTTTGTACCAGGTACATACCAAATGACCATTACACACCACATACATGCACATTTGCACACATCGATATATGCATTCTGCACCAGTTACCCTGAAAAGGATCAAGCTGTGCTTTATATCACAGTCAACATTAATGTACGGTATACCATAACCGTAATGTGCCATATTTGAATGCCTTGCATTGCATTTTCCCACATGTATTACCCTCAACACACCTACAGTTTGCATGTAGAGGCATCAGATCAACTGCCTTTGTTTTGAGCGTCTGTACTGGCTCAGTCTTGGTACATGAAAACATGTGGCAATCACACTTTCCACAATGTATGTGTATTGAAGCAGATGCTGCTTGAACGAAATATAATAAAAGCACAACCCCTTTGATACGGGCTGTTGGGTCCCTGTACGACCGGTGTCAGAGCTTGGTCCGCATCGCTGGCAGTAAGTCAGGCTCGTTCCCTGTGAGAGTTGGACTCCGCCAAGGTTGCCCTTTGTCACCGATTCTGTTCATAACTTTTATGGACAGAATTTCTAGGCGCAGCCAAGGTGTTGAGAGGATCCGTTTTGGTGGCCTTAGAATCGCTTCTCTGTTTTTTGCAGATGATGTGGTCCTATTGGCTTCATCAGTTCGTGATCTACAGCTTTCGCTGGAGCGGTTTGCAGCTGAATGTGATGCAGCCGGGATGAGGATCAGTTCCTCCAAATCCGAGGCCATGGTCTTGAGCCGGAAAAGGGTAGCATGCCCTCTCCGGGTCGGGGAGGAGGTCCTGCCCCAAGTGGAGGAGTTTAAGTATCTCGGGGTCTTGTTCACGAATGAGGGAAAACTGGAGCGTGAGATCGATAGGCGGATAGGTGCAGCGTCCGCAGTGAAGCGGGCGCTGTACCGGTCTGTCGTGGTGAAGAGAGAGCTGAGTCAAAAGGCAAAGCTCTCAATTTACCGATCGATCTACGTTCCCACCCTCATCTATGGTCATGAGCTTTGGGTTATGACCGAAAGAACGAGATCTCGGATACAAGCGGCTGAAATGAGTTTTCTCCGCAGGGTGTCTGGACTCTCCCTTAGAGATAGGGTGAGAAGCTCAGTCATCCGGGAGGGACTCGGAGTAGAGCCGCTGCTTCTCCACATCGAGAGGAGCCAGTTGAGGTGGCTCGGGCATCTGGTTAGGATGCCTCCTGGACGCCTCCCTGGTGAGGTGTTCCGGGCATGTCCCACCGGGAGGAGACCCAGAGGAAGACCCAGGACACGCTGGAGGGACTATGTTTCTCGGCTGGCCTGGGAACGCCTTGGGATTCCCCCAGAGGAGCTGCTCCAAGTGGCTGGGGAGAGGGAAGTCTGGGCCTCCCTACTTAGGCTACTACCCCCGCGACCCGACCCCGGATAAGCGGACGAAAATGGATGGATGGATGGATGGAACCTAACCTGCTTGTGTTATTAGATAAATGTATATTGTCTTATTATTTCAGAAGCTTAATGGCAGATTTGCAAAGAACTTCATGTTTTCATTTCTTACATCTTGAGATTGGGGGTTAGAGAGAAACCTTCAGATCTGTGGTCTCAAATATCAGCCTAACAAACCAGATGATGATGATAAAACTAGTTAAAATCTTCATTTAAAACTGTCATCTTCAAATTAGATCTTGAATATTGAGACACCTGTCAAGGTTGGAATGAATTTGGGTGATTTGCAATGTTAGTGGGGTTGGGTACGAAATGACCAAAGCTGTAAAAGTACAAATGGGAGGTGCAGGAGCTGAGCTGCAGTCATTCCTGATTTCTCAGTTTTATTTGAGTCTGTCTGAAACACCTCCTGTTAAAAAAAACTGTTATCAAACAATAAAGCACACAAATAAGTCATAGTTGTGATAAATGACCCAATTTAACCTTCATGTACCTGTCTTTTAGCTATAATTACAGTTATACACAGTATATGTATTTATCCCACACAGAGTGTCATGGCTAAAATCAGACAGAATATAATACTGTACTTCTATCAGTCTAAGGTCTGGTAGGCATCTGTGTCTGTTGCCATGGGAAACCACAAAGCGGACGAAGTAGAGGCTCAGGAAAGTGCAGTGAGGACATTATCTGATTATATTCACTTTTAATGGGTGGCTGTGGTTGAGTGGTTAAAGCAGTCATCCTCCAATGCAACAGTTGGGGTGTTCGAATCCACCAGCAGTCACATACTGACGTGTCCCTGGGCAAGACACTGAACACCTCATTGCCTCCAACATATCCCATCAGTGTATGAACGTGATAAAGCTCTGATTATTCTCTTTAGAATGATTTGTTCAATTAGCTTTGTAGAGGTCTAGTAGAGTGCTGTATGAATGGGTAAATGAGGACACAGATTGTAGTGTAAAGTGCTTTGAGTGTCTTGATACCGTATTCGTCGGTATATAATACGCAGTTTTTTGCTCATTTGAATGTCCTGCGTATTATACACCGAAGCGTATTATCTATGGATTTTTTTCCCATATTTTTAGACCCATTTTTCGCTCTGATTCGCCGTTTTTCATTTTGGGCAAAAATGGTGCAGTACCAGTTTCGGCCGCTATGGGTGCTATGGGCAGCAGCAGAGGACTCAGAGAGCGAAGAGGAAGAGGAGGGCCACTTCCAGACGTTTCTAGCTCATGTGTCCGAAAAAAGCCTCCTCTGGTCGGACTGACTCTGTCGCTGCCCGCCCCCTGCTCTGGATGTAGCTGCATTTAGCTGTGAGGTTCGCTGTTTTTGTTTGCAAGATACCGTAACTCATAAACCGCACCGCAGATTTTTAAATCCAGCTGATTTCACATTTGGTTAATCTCAGGAGACCGTTTGCTATAAAGTCAGCTAAGAAATATATTTTTTAAGCGTTTATTTAGCTAAATTTAAAGAAATAAAGCGTCCGACCCGCCTGTTTGAAAATCGGCGAACTATTTTTTAAAAACCCAGCTCAGACCAGCTGATTTCACATTTAGTTAAGCTCAGGAGATCGTGTGCTATAAAGTCAGCTAAGAAATTTATTTTTTCTCACAAAGAAATAATAGTTTTTACCGTGTTTTGTTGTAAATTCCTTCGGTGCTCGCCCGCTTCTGTGGCCGCCATTTTAAGCAGGGCAAATGAGGCGCTGACGCGCCGTGTAGCGGTGATGCATAATGGATGCGTATTAAACACAGAAGCGTATTATGTACGTTTTTTTCTGGTTTATTGGCAATAATTGGACAAAGCGTATTATACACAGGTGCGTATTTTACGAATACGGTAAGATAGAAAGGCGCTTCACAAGTACAGTCCATTTACTATTTAACATATCAGCCAAATCCATGATATCTCCTTTATTGATGAGGACTGAAATGGCTGGATACATCTGGCTGGGACTGGAGGTTAAAACCAGTCGTCAAGAGTTCTCCTGTATTAACAGTTTGTAAACACTTTGCAAAGCGCTCGCAGGAAACTGGCCTCATATTACCTGTTGTTTGTGTCCCTGCAGCTCCCACTGAGGGTTTGGGAAAGCTGTGATAATGATCTGAGCCTGTCTGTGGTGTCGGTGGACTTGGAGGTTGCATCACAGCGAGCATGTGGTTTGTGCTAGTTTGCAGAGGAGAACTAGCTGCAGTGTCAGCGTTGTGTTTGGGGGGAGTGGTGTATGGTTTCCCAAAACACTGAACACTCTTGTCAGTCTGTCCACAGGGGACTCGTCTCCGCAGCACCACCGGTTTTTAATTTGATTTGTAGGCGAGACAAGCACAGTGAGGCGATCGTCTTTCATTTTGATTCATATTTCATCTTGAACCAAAGTGCACGTACACTTTGCTTCAAAGACTCCGAAAGTAACAACTAATGCTCAAATATACATTCCACATGCGTTCCCTGCACAACTTTGAAGATTAAAAAAGTGTTCCTTCATGTGAGCTCTATAAGGAGAATCCAGGCTCTGGATCAGTTCATTTCTCATTTAACTTCCATGTGTCTATTCTTGACTGTCTCATTTCTCCACGTTAGTCTGCTTCCTGCAAACCCCAAGCAACAAAAATAAAACAACATTTAACAGTTTTTCACCTGCGTGCACTAAAATCCAATATCCCTGCGTATTTTTTCATCTAAATCAGTGAAACAAAACCTTCCTGTTTTGCCTGCAGCAGATTCTGAAAGGTTTCGTGGTGAAACGTGATAAAAACCAACGCTGCCTGGAATTGATTTCTTGCGAGCCGTGGCCCTTGCAGACCTGCCGTCTGATCAGGAGTGCAGAGTGAGATGTTCATTTCAGCGTTGCTACACCTTTTGTGTAAACAGCACTGGAGTGCCTTTTCATGTATCTCAACTAACAGGAATTATTCCTCAGAAAGACACTTGCTCCCATGGTAAGGTCTTGCATCTTACAACTTGAGCTTTGACAACAGTTGGCATGAGTTGTTTGGTGATTCTCCAGTACTATATTGGTGCTGGAGAAGGGAGTCCGATGGTTGGTTGAACCTCAGATCCAGGAGGAAAAAAGTGGGTTCCGAGTTCCGACCTAGCTGTGAAACACTGGACCAGCTCTTTACACTCACTAGGGTCCTTGAGGGGTCATGGGAGTTTGCCCATCCAGTCTACATGCGTTTTGTAGACTTGGAGAAGGTATTCAGCAGTTTTCCTCCAGGGTCTGGCACGCCCGTTAATCACATTATAACGGCCTGGCCCTAATCCAGGTCGGTCCGGGCCAGGTTTCGGGTTTGGGTTACAAATGACAGCTCTACTGAGACCCAACTTCATAATAAGTGGAAGAGAAGATGATGGATGGAGATTCCGCTCGACTACTGCAACTCCCTGTTTATTGGAATCCCTGGCAAAAACCTTCAGAAGCTTCAATATATTCAAAACAGTTCAGCAAGGATTTTATTGAGAGCTCGTAAATTTGAACATATTACACCCATTCTCCATAACCTCCATTGGCTTCCTGTCACCTACAGAATTCAGTACAAAACTGCTCTCATTACACACCAATGCTTACACGGAACTTCACCAGATTATCTAAAGGACATTCTTGCACCATATTCATCCACCCGGTCTCTACGATCACAGAACAGTAATCTCCTTCACATTCCACGAACCAAATTAAGGACCATGGGAGACCGGGCATTCTGTGTGGCTGCCCCCCGCCTATGGAACTCCCTCCCTGACTACCTGAGAGCTCCACAGTCACTGGTTGACTTTAAACAAGGCTTAAAGACCTTTCTTTTTAAGCGAGCCTACTCTGCCTCCACATGATTTTATCTTTGATCTTAGTTGATATTATTATTGATTTTACTTGATTTTATCACTTGTTTTTATTTGATCTTTGATTTTTGTTGCACTTTGTAGCACTTTGAGATTTTTGTTAATGAAAAGTGCGTTATAAATTAAATTCATTATTATTATTATTATCTGTCCAATTCACTCTTTTGATTTCCTGTACATTTTTTATTTATTTTGTATTTAGGTATGAGCTCACATTGCTGCCATGACTTGATTTTTGTATCTTAAATTTTTAGAATCCCTTCAAATCCTTCAACTTTTGGCTCTTCCAAATCTTCAGCTTATTTCCTCCATTTTTAAGCTTTTAGCTACTGTTCTGCTAGTTTTACTTTTTGTTTAATCTTCTGATTATTTTAGCTTTCAGCCAAGGTTTTGTTGGTTCTAGCTTTTAGTTAATATTTGGCTAATTTTAGCTTATTTTCTATTGGTTTCAGCTACTGATTTGAGTTTTTGCAATTTTTGTTACTGTGTTTAGCTTTTAGCTACTCCTGTTCATTATATCTTTGGTTTGTTACTACTTTTAGCTTATAGCTGCTGTTCTGTTACTTTAGCTTTTATCCAATGGTTTTTTTATTGTTTAGCTTTTAGTTGCTTTGCTAATTTTAGTTTAAAATTACTATTTTGCCAGTTTTAACTTTTTGCTATGTTTCTGCTGGTTTGAACGTTTACTTTTAGTTAACTTTGCTTTTAGATTTGGTTTAAACTTTTAAATTTAGCGGCTCTATCTCAATGTGAACACATTTCAGCCCTTCCTGCATTTTGCCAGAAGAAACTTATTTTTCTAGTTTCTTTGTTGTTTCGGATGCGAGAGTCCTTGTTTCACGCTGTCCTTGTTCTGAAACGTTTAGTTATTTCTGTTTCCATCTTTCCATTCCAAAGGACTCTGTCAGGACTTCACACTTTTGTTGGAAGCTGTTTACTCTTGTCTGTTGTTACATTTATGTGCTGGATGTTCAAGGTTGTCTCAGTAATGGGACAATATTAGTTTTGAATATGAACAAACTATTCCTGCTAATCTCACAACTCCGCGTTTACACTTTACTACAAAATGAGCAAAGTGTGAAAACTCAATAATAATAATAATAATGAATTCAATTTATAACGCACTTTTCATCAGTGAAAATCTCAAAGTGCTACACACATTGAATGCTACACACATTCATACACCGGTATCGGCAGACTACCATGCAAGGTGCTTTCCAGTCCCACCGGGAGCAACTCGGGGTTAAGTGTCTTGCCCAAGGACACAACGACACATGGTGTGGGGAACCGGGATTCGAACCGCCAACCTTCCGATCGGGGGACGACTGCCATTACCACTACGCCACGGCCGCCCACAAACTTAAGTTTGGTCAGCTCCAACCTGAAGCAAATTAAAAACAAAAGCATGCAGCACATCATACATCCAACAACAAACTGTTATACAGCAACCTATAGCAATGGCTAGCACAAGTAAAGATCTTTTATGAACTTTGACCTTTATTTGTGACCTTAACCTTATTGCTCAGGCAATGAAAAGTGTACGCCACTTTGATTTATTTGTAAATCTTATTTTGTTAATTATCTTGAGCAGATCAGAAGTTATGGGCTTGACAAAAGAAAGTTTATGGACATACAGACTGACAGAAACTCTTCCATCATTTATAGATCTTGATGATCATAAAACTACAATCAGGTGCATTCTAAGTCAAACTGTCAGACCGCAAATAGTTGAAACATGGTTTTGCTCGGCTGGTTCTACCAAAAGTTCTGTTCTTCCTGTTAAGAGAAGGATTTCATCAAACTGACGGTTAAATACTTCTTTAAACAACTTCTTCCCTAGGCAACGTTTTAAATTGCCATTTTAAATCCTTTTTTTTCCCTTTATAGATGGCCTCCCTTCTCACCTCACAGCCATCCTCTTCACACCAATATATTTTGTTATAAAAAAATTATTTTATTATTTTATATATATGTATACTGTATATATATATATATATATATATATTTTTTTTAATAATAGAAAGAAAGGAAAAGACAAAAAGACCACAAAACAAAAATCCACAAAAAGAGAACAAGGCAAACACACCTAACCGCCGTCTGCAATCCTGCGAAGTACATGACAGAACACAGCAACAAAACACATGCAAAAAAACCACAATATCCATGACTTTGCAGTAGATTATTATAAATATATATATATATATACATACACACACATACATATATATATATATATATATATACACATATATATATATATATATATATATATATATACATATATATATACATACATATATATATACATACATATACACATACATACATTCATATTAAGTCATATACCCATCTACATATCTACATATGATACCTGTGTGTGTATCCCTGCATCTATAAAAGCGTGTGGATGTAAGCATGCATACATGAATAAGGCTTCTCTAACAGAACATTCAATAGTGACCGTGAAGCATCAGAGATCCGCCTTCCAAGACCCGAGGCAGACAAATGGGGGTACCAGAGCCCAAGACCCCAAGAAGGACCCTGAGCTCAGAGTCCCCAGGGCCACCCGAACAGGAAGAACCACTCACCATCCCCCAGATCCGACCATAGGGGAGAACCGGGAGAGCCCTACCAGAGACCACACACAATGAACCCCAGGGGCCAACAGCGACAAGCTCACAGGACCCCACTGGAGCCCGCCACACCGCCGTAGCCCCAGGCGCCCAGGCCCCAGGGACGCCCACCCCTCAGGCCCAGACCCGATAGGACCAGAGGACCCCAGCCCCACCAGGCAGCCACCAGGCCAGGCCGACATACGCTCAAGCGTCCAACCTTCGATGCCGAGGGCCCCAAGCATGCCGACAGGCAAGGGCACACCCCGCCAGGGGGCCACGTGGTAGGAGCACGACACCAAGTAGCCTCAGATGTATCAGAGAGGGGAGAGCCTAAGTCCAGCCTGAAAACTAAACATTCATATACAGACACACTCACTTAGACCCACCCTCATCCTCACCCTTACTCACACAAATACAAACAATAACGACACGTTCCATTCATAATCCCGAAGCACACTCTATACCCCCCAGGTCCAAAACATATACCTGCCCCCTACATGGGGCAACCCAAACCCAGGAGGTAGGCCCATTAATTCTGGGGTGGAGAGTAGCCGACATCCAAGATTCGGCCCAACCCGCGCCCTGCCGGCAGGACAGGACACCCGAGCCCAAGCAGCCCCTAGGGAGAGCGCAATGCCACCCCCGCCTACCGCGAACCCTCAGGCCCTAATCCCTCCCATAGTCCAGGACAACACCCGACGGCCTGCCATCCTACCGGACCCCATCCCCAGAATGGCCGCCAGGGAACCAGGGGCTGAAAAAAAAGAGAAAAAAATTACTAAACCTAGACCAGACACACACATCCCCGTCCCCAAGTGTACTGTTGATGTGTGTTGTTCTAAAGTGCACTTAAAAAAAGAAAGAGAAGGAGCAAAGGTTGATATTATGCCAGTTTCATCTCCACCCCAACTCTAACCCAAGCCCTTACTGTATAAATGCATAATTGCGAGTGAGCACAGCCACAGGAGGCGAGAGTGGTGTCATCTCGCCACCCATAACCATAGTGCTCACCCAAATTCCTATATGTGAATTTTATGAGGATATTTATGAGTGAATGTCTAAGGTGTATAATAAAATTGAGTCCCAGGTGGTACTGCACAACAGAGATGTAAAAACGTTGCAGTATACCCGAGTCTCAAAAACCCTACATGTATTAATTTGAAATAAAGAGGGTGGAGGTGCACGGTGAGAGATGGGGGGAAAACAACTGCAGGAACAAATGCTCCCGCAGCGAGTCAGCTTCCCCGCTGACCCTGTATACCCCCCAGCTCGCCAAGGTCCACCCAAGGAGCGAGGCCAGAACACCTCTCCAACCGCCAGGCCCACTGAGCTCCAGACCAGAAGGAACAGGGCCACGAGGGCCATCAGCAGCAGGACCATCAGCCCACACCCACCAGGGCCGCCAAGAGCCCTACGAACCGCAGTCAGCCTGCCGACCAAGAGGACACCAAGTCCCACATGGACGACACAGCAAAAGTGCCCGTCCAACCACTGAGAGAGCCAGGGAACACCGGAAACGTGCCCCCACCATAGAAATGGGCCAGCTAACTGGCCAAGCATAGTCCCAGACCATCATCAAGGACATCCACCCAGTCCCCACCCCAGAACAAATACTACACCCACCCTTCATACTAACAACTGTCAGAACATATAACACACTAGACACCCAGGCTGGATCGTACTGCCTCCTCCCATGGGCCACCAGGCACGCCTCCAAACCCCAACCCCCCAGCCCACAAATCCCCATCCCACCAGCGAGCCGAGGGCCCCCCGGCCAGTGTCGGACACCAGAGCGTAAGCCAGCCCAAGCCAGGCGACCCGCCTGCCAGAGCCCAAGATCCCCCACCCCCCACCAGGGCCAAGCCCAGGGACGACACGTCCCCAGTCTCCCAAGCCCCCGGCGCCCACCCTGAAACCACCCCAGCCCAGCTGGGCCACCGACCGGCAACCCATGACCGCCGCCACAGACCACCCGAGGCCCCGCATGCAGCCCCCAGCAGACATCCACCAGAACCACCCAGGTCCTCCCCAGGTTGAAGGCAGGGCCCTCCCCGCCCAAACAGCCCCAACCCCCCGGCGTCCCAAACCCCGACACCCCCCCATCAGCCCCAGTGCCTCACAAGGCTAGACCCCAGACCCCCCACCCCCACTATGTAACGGAGCCGATCAAAGAATGCCAAAGAAATTGATCCGATGTGTCGGCAGATGCTGTTTCAAGACTAATATTCTCTAACACAGGGGTGTCAAACATGCGGCCCGCGGGCCGGATCCGGCCCGCCAGGGGGTTTTAGTCGGCCCACGGATAAATCTGAATTTTTTTTTTTTTTACAAATGAATACATGTACAGTACTGTACAGTCACCAATCACTTAGCCTATCCTAACACAATTTTTAAAGATGAAGGAGTGAGTTGAATTGTCTCCCTTTCACATAAAGTGAAAGTAGCTCCCTTTATGTGAATGGAGCCTGCAGGGGAGGAGGGAGACAATTCCACTCACTCCTTAACTGTGTTAATACATTACGGCAAAGACTGGTTCATCCCAAAGATCCAGTCCCCCGGCACAAACAGAGTAATGTGGTGTATGCTGTTCAGTGTCAGGAGGGCTGTGATCAGTCTTATATTGGGGAAACTAAACAGCCACTGGCCAAAAGGATGGCCCAGCACAGAAGATCAACATCATCAGGTCAGGACTCTGTGGTCTACACTCATCTCCAGGTCAGAGGTCACTCTTTCAGGGATGAAGATGTTCACATCCTTGATAGAGAGGAACGTTGGTTTGAGAGAGGAGTAAAGGAGGCCATCTTTGTGAAAAGAAACCGTCCATCATTAAACAGAGGTGGAGGCCTCCAGGTTCAACTGTCCCCCTCTTACAATGCTGTTATTGCTAGTATCACTCAGCCCTCTGTGAATAGCAAACAACCATCAGGGTGCTAACAATCCATTGTTAGGCTGATGGTCCTCCTTGATCATGTGAGGAGCTGGTTTCAGGCTGTCATCAGCCAACTGGTTGATCCACTGTGAGAGGGTGCTATTTATAAGACTGAGCTGAATACAGCCATAGTTGCCAAGTCCGCTTATTTCAAGCGGCATTGGGCTTGTTTTTTCCTGGAGTCGCTTTTAAATTCGGTGAGCCGCTTGTGGCGGTTTTTTGTGCTTACCATGGGTGTTGCGTCGCTTATTTGGGCTTGTTTTGTGAAATGTACTCCTGAAGTTATTTTAAAGGTATTTTTGATGTTTCTCTGCACGCTTAATAAATATGCTGGTTTGGTGCTGATGTAGCTTTATTGTTTAAACTGCACAATACACTTATCAGACGGCACGATCCTGCATTACTCCGTTCTCTGCACTTTCTATCTTCACACACACACTGAACCCGCGTGCCTACGTCACGCTCTCTCTCGCGGTGCGTTCACTGACACTCTGTAATATACATGCACGAACACTGCTGTATACATTACAGTATTGTGACATCATTTTTGAACTTTGCATATAGTGACACCACATATATATCTTGTATCATTCAACTATGTTCGTTTTTAGCAAACAAAATGATAAATTAATGAAAATTACTTTCAAAGTGAGTTTAAAATTAAAAACCGTGTATCTTCACGGGACATCCGACTACACGCGAATGCAACATTGTTCTTTATTCTTTGTCTCTGTTCTTTATTCTTTGTCTAGACAAGACAACGCTAATGTGAGCTCTAAGTGGGGTAAATATGGAAAAAAATATAATAAAGATTGGGAGAAAGAGCGTGCTCTTCAAGACTGGATCCGACCACAGATGGGAGAAAAATGCAAAATGTATTTTTATTTTTTAGACTGAATACGTTCTTTTATGTATAATTTTGCTAGATATATGTAATGCCATAATAAATATGTTTATACTGTTTAAAACTGCCTTTTTTTTACACAATGGGATGGGTTGCCAGCTGGGCTTTTTTTGGGCTTTTTTTGAAAGAGCGAGCCGCTTGTTTGTGCTTGTTTTGAAGGAGCTGATCGCTTCTTTCGGTCTGGAGATCTGGCAACCCTGAATACAGCAACTCAGACCGAGGAAGTCTTTCGGACGAAAGACGAAACGTTTCTACATTTTTTGTTGTTGCTTTGTTTTGTTTTATTTTTTGAATGTCCAGAGGACCAGACTTAGCTTTTTTGGATTTTTCTACCTGGATTATTGAGCATGCATCAGGGTATTAAAATTCATTCATTTCTAAATTTTGATGGGTTTGATGCATTTTTAACATACAGGAAAGTGTTTTAACAAAACTGTGTTGTTTTTTTTTAATGTCCAGAGGACCAGACTTAGCTTTTTTAGATTTTTCTACCTGGATTATTGAGCATGCATAAGGTTATTTAACAAAACAGTTTGTTGACTAAATGTTTTAAAATGTGCAATCACTCATCAGTTTTTTAATGTGTAATGCACTTAAATGTTAAACTGAGACAATTAATTAAATGTAAATATTTTTATAATTTATTTATTCTTTGCACTAATACAAAGAAAAAAGTGGACTTTTGGAATGAGTACGTATACTGGTCTGGCCCCCTTGAGATCAGATTAAGCTGTATGCGGCCCCCAGATCAAAATGAGTTTGACACCCCTGCTCTAACAGAAGACTTTTATACTGATTAATGCTAAGATTATTTTTATTTTCCAATTTAAGAGTATAGTTTTCTTTGCGAGACATAAGGCAGTGAAGATCACACGAGATTAATGTTTTCCAGTGTAACATCTTCAAGGATAGCCAATAAGCAAACAGATGGAGAGAGTGGAATATTACATTTCAGACATTTAGACAAGTCCTTATTTGGACCCAGAACCTCTGAATGGGTGGACAGTACCAGAGTGCATGAATATAATCATCAGGTATATTGCTTGTGCACTGTGAGCAATTGTTAGTTGATGTAAATCCCATTTTAAAGAGGAACTAAACCAAAATTTAACTTTTTTAGCTGATAAACTCCCTAGAATGTGTTTAAAATGTTATATAGCACTATTTCTGTGTTAATTTTCATGTTTTTGTGCATTTCTGTGTAAATTGGCAATATTTGGTCCTAAAACGTGTTTCCAGTAACCCTATGGGTTCAAAAGAGGAATTGCACCTTAATTTTCATATTGGTCTAGGATTCGCACAATGACGTGTTTTCGCAAGCTTTCGTCACAGCCTCTGCTGCCTGACTATAAAGTGGAGCCACTCCCACGAGAAGGTCACTCCCCCTGCAGAGCTCAGGGTGGAGTTGGATTAGCTTTAGCAACATAGCACTAGCATTAGCATAGTAGAGTGACGATGTTCCAAGAAAGCTCTTCAAACTGATGTTCACCCACCCTTACACCATCAGGGTACAATCCGTTTGGAGGTAAGTACCATTTTACACCTTTCCATTCCATAATTTATCTATTGAGTATATGACGCATTTCTTCATGTGCTGTGTTTGCGGCCTACAACGTTGCTTCGTTGTGGCCCCACATAAGTTTGTTGCATTTTCATCTGTTGCTGATCAACGTTAGTTTGTGTTGTAATTACCTTTAAATGCTAAAAATCTAGTGTTTCTTATGAACACCGCAGAGTGTGTGAACTCTTATGAACTCGGATAAGGAAGACCGCAACATCAAAACCCAATGGAGACCAGCTGGTGTTAATTTTAGCTGTTGTACTGGTTTTTAATGTTTGAGACACGGTGTTCTTTTGCTGCAAATAATGCAATGATTGTTCATATGTAATAACAGCTTGTGTGTTTACATTATATGAACCCAGCAGGAAACCTTTCTGTACTACAGGACTTTGCACTGGGTCATTGTTCGACAGATCAACAAAGTGATAAAACAGTAATGTTTCTAAATTATGTTTGTTTGTAAGGTGATTAAAAACTGTTTTTTGTTTTTAGATCCATGAGGCTTTCCACATCCAGGGAATCACTGAGCCATGCTTCTACATATATCTAGCTTGATTGGAGACATGTTGACATGTCACTTTGGAAGTGACATGAGAGCTGATTCACCAGGTATGCATGTTTTATTTATTACAGGTACTCTAATTGACCTATTAGAAATTTATTATGGCGGACATTATATAAATAATAAATGTTTTTAAAAAAGTCTATGCAACATTAATTCTTGTTTATTTGTTCATTGCTACCTGTCCCAACATTTTGGGGATTTGTTGACAC
>JBBPBX010070437.1:0-18592 GCA_038048925.1 Garcialebias charrua | reverse complement strand
GCTCATTCTCAAGAGCGAGAGAATGAGCGGATTTGATACCTGGACTATAAAAACTTTCTCACACATTACCACTCAACACAAAGTTTTTAACACTGGACTCTGTGTCATCAAACGGGTTATTCACTAAACTCTCGGTCATGTGTTCATTCAGTTTGCACTACTTCTCATATTTGCACTAATGTTTGTATTACATTACTGCCTATAGTCATACTACTGTTTACATTCACTGTTTACATTTATTAATACTGTTTACATTTATTACTACTGCTTTACATTTATTACTACTGTTTACATTTACACTACTTTTATCTACACTACTGCAGATACATATACAGCATTCTCTGACTAGCCTTATCTAAGGATGCCAAATGTGCCTTATGTGCCTTACTTCATATGCCACTTTGCCTATATACCAACATCAACTACCTCATACATATACTGTGTACATTAACTTATATGCTGCTGTGCCACTCTTTGCAAATGTCAACGCTAGAAACTTCAGTTTATTTTATAGATTTACGTTTTTATACTTTTCATACTACTATGCAAAAACTCAGGACAGTATTACACTTTTATTATTTCATTTTATGCTTATGTTCATTGGGTGTTTGGTGTTTCAGTGTTGGTGTAAATTTTCATACTTTTATACTATTATGAAAAAACTCAGGACAGTGTTACACTTTTTTACTATTTTATGCTTATGTGTATTAAATGTTTTAGTGTTTAGTGTTTAGATGGTTACTGTTGCACCGAGGGACTGAGAGAAACGCAATTTCAATCCTGTGTATGTCCTCCTGTACATATTGCAGTTCTGACAATAAAGTTGACTTTGACTTTGACTTTGACTTTGATGTTCATTGGGTGTTTGGTGTTTTAGGGGTGTTTGGTGTTTCAGTGTTGGTGTAAATTTTCATACTTTTATACTATTATGAAAAAACTCAGGACAGTGTTACACTTTTTTACTATTTTATGCTTATGTTTATTAAATGTTTTAGTGTTTAGTGTTTAGATGGTTACTGTTGCACCGAGGGACTGAGAGAAACGCAATTTCGGTCCTGTGTATGTCCTGTACATATTGCAGTTCTGACAATAAAGTTGACTTTGACTTTGACTTTGAAATGTTCTTAATTTCATGTGTACAGCACTTTGTTGCAGCTGTGGTTGTTTTAAATGGCTTTATAAATAAAGTATAATTGTTATTTTTATGTTTTAGTTCAATTTTTAGCGTATTAGCGATCGCTCCCAACGAGCAGCCGGCAGACGGAAAACGAGCAGACCGCCGGCGAAGAGACCATCTGCGCCCGGCAGCTGCTGGGAGCTGATAGCTTTTGAGGACCGTGTGGTCCGGTCAGAGGTTGCCTCATACGGATAAATTAACTGGAGACACTCAGTGAACTTTGTGTATGTCTAGACTGAAGCTAGCCTGGTTAAAACCAGACCCTTGTCCTTCACTTCACAGTGAAGGGAAATGAGAATTGAGCGGAGCTGTGCAGGAAGGCGAGGGCCAGGCTAGAGCGGAATAGGAGAAGGCCTATTTTAAAAAAATAATAATTTATAGAGAGAAAGAAAGAAAAGAGAAAGTAAGGCCCTGTTTACACGGACACTGTGTGGGGGAAACGGATGTTTTGGGTATGTTAATTAGGTGAAAAGTTTTGCGTTGACACTGTCGAATTCTGTGGATACGACTCTCTCCCCCTCCACCCCCCGTCCTCATGATTTCACTGTAGTTACCATGCTGGGCCATTAGATGGCGCTGTGATTTTTGGAACCTTCACTACTGCGCATGCGCTGCCTGAGGTAAACAGAGCAGCTGCCTTGTCTGTTTTCCTCTCTGGCTAAAATCAGCTAACTACAAGTTGTTGTCAACAAGTTAACAAGTTAAAGCTGGAATTTGGATAAGAGTCAACAGATTTGAGTCAGTGGGACCCGCTTCATCTAACAAGCTGCACACCAGACGCTGACACTGTGGACCAGAACCGGACTTTACTCCGTGATAAACAGCTGACTTACAGCAGGTAAATCAACGTTCTTAATATAATGTTTGCTTGTGTTTACTTTGATCACTTAACAACTGAGTTTTTATTTATTTATTTCTGCCAGGTGGAGAAGCTGTCGTTGACAGGCAGACGGTTCGGCGGTTCTGATGGGTCCAGATGAACACACAGCACGAGTCCAGTTCATTAACTTAGTTACAGTTCGGTTCACGTGTTTTAATAGTGTGTTCAGTTTAATTCTCAGTGTTTGTGTTACGTAAACTTTGTGGTGCTGAATAAATAAATAAATAAATAAAAAATAAACCTGGTGTCTTCATTTTCACAGCACGTTACGCACTGTTTAAAAAATGTAACGAGTCCAGATAGATACTGTAGTTCAGATAAATTTACATCTCCCACGCCAACATAAATACTGTTTATTATTGTTAAACTGTTATATTTTGCAGCGTGACACGTGAAATGTCAGACTGTCCGCGCGTGCGGGCTGCGTGCATGTGTTCAAACAAAAGCTCCACGGGAGATGTTTACATTATCAGTGTCAGCGAAAAACTTCCACCTTGAGAGCAGGATCAGAAAAGTATCGGAGTCGTCGAGGGGGGCCAGCAGCGTCGTGTAGGCGATAAGCAAAGTCGCAAAGAGAAAGTAGCGGTTACACTCAAAATACGCGCCGTGTAAACTGGCCCTAAGACAACAAAACAACAATTATCCACAAAAGAGCACAAGGCAAACACACCAAACCTCCGTCCACAATCCTGCAAAGCACATGACAGAACACAGCAACGAAACATACAAGCATAAAGACTAATAATATTCATGACCTTGCAGTAGAATTCTATAAATACACATACCCATACCTACAAATATATATACAGTATACATACATATACATTTATATTCATTTATATACCCATCTACATATCTGCATATATCTACATATACATCCCTGCATCCAATTGTGTGTGGTTGTGAGCATGCATAAGTGAATAAGGTTCCTCCAATAGAACATTTAGTAGCGACTGTGAAGCATCAGAGATCCGTCCCCCCAAAGCCCGAGACAGACGAAGGGGCGATCAAAGCCCAAGACCCCAGGAAGGACCCCGAGCCCAGAGTCCCCAGGACCACCCGAACAGGACGAGCCACTCGTCCACTCCCCAGATCCGACCAAGGGGAAGAACCGGACGAACCCCACCAGCGACCACACACAATGACCCCCCGGGGTCAACTGCGACAATTGCAAGGAAAACATCACAACAACAACATGTTAAAGACTATTAACTCAGATGAAAAAGAAAATAATCTGATTATTTTCTTGGGGGTGCTAAGGGGGTGCTGTGAATTTTCCAGGGGGAGCTATAGCACCCCCTAGCTCCCCCCTGGAGCCGCCTCTGCTCACAGGTGTCTCTCATTAACTATCTACTTCTGTTGTTCTTTTCTTTACATTTATGCATTCACATAAACTCATGCTCGCCACCTAGTGGACATACACATAATTCATTCAATCATCACATCCTCCTTTCTTTAATGGTGCTATGTGTAACTTTCTGTAGAGCACAGAACTTAAAAAATATTTTCAAAAGGCAAAGCATTCTGATCCCTCCCCCTCAGAGCCATATATGGCTCTGCCCCCTTGCTCTGCTGAAATTCAAATTCAAGCTCTGTTTTTATTGGCTGATTCAAATTCAAGCTCTGTTTTTATTGGCTGGTTACAAACTCTGTTTTTATTGGCTGATTCAAATTCAAGCTCTGTTTTTATTGGCTGGTTACAAACTCTGTTTTTATTGGCTGGTTAACGGCGGGTCACTCTGTGTTTTTAGTGTTTTTATAAATGCTGATAGAGAAGCAAGGGGACTATAGTTTTTTTCAGAGATTACTTTGTCTAACACCAGTCTGTCAGTAGATAGTGACAGAGTGAAGAAATATGTTAAAAATATATTGTTAGAAAAGTTAGACTGCACTACAAAGTTACATAGTGCAGCTTTAAAGTAAGAATGTTACAAAAAGAATCATATCAAAGAATAACATACATTGCATGAGACAGATACCACATAGTTATTATAAAGCTTATTTTACCTTCACCTGTCCTAATTAACACACATTTAGAACATGCTGGTGAAGATTCTCAGTCGTCCAGGACATGATAAAATCAAAAAAGGCGTTCAATACAGAACAACTGGACTTTATTTGTAGCAACAAGACGTTTCGCTCATCATCCGATAAGCTTTCTCAATTCGATGAGGAGACTGTGAGAGGAAGAGAGAAGTTATAAGCAAGCTGGGCCACTGGTACACACCAAACTAGGTAAATTGGAAGCTAACACACACACATACTTGGGATAACACGTGCCTATGACCCATTCAAAGTTCAGTGTGTGAAAGCAGAGCTTACAGAAAACATACACACATCCTACTGTATGTAAATTGACAAAAACCACACTTCACACATTGATAACAGGGACCTGTCAAAGTCTTTGTTAGGCCCTGTTTACACGGACACTGTGTGGGGGAAACGGATGTTTTGGGTATGTTAATTAGGTGAAAAGTTTTGCGTTGACACAGGCGAATTATGTGGATACGACTCTCTCCCCCTCCACCCCCCGTCCTCATGATTTCACTGTAGTTACCATGCTGGGCCATTAGATGGCGCTGTGATTTTTGGAACCTTCACTACTGCGCATGCATGCTGCCTGAGGTAAACAGAGCAGCCGAGGCAGCCTGCCTCGTCTGCTTTCCTCTCTGGCTAAAAGTTCAGCTAACTAAGTTGTTGTCAACAAGTTAAAGCTGGAATTTGGATGAGAGTCAACAGATTTGACACCAAGTGGGACCGCTTCATCTAACAAGCTGCACACCAGTTGCTGACTGGACCGGAACCGCGTCAACATGTCTGACTTTAGTCTGTGCAGAGATATTCTTGTGCTATATTTTTTAAATGAATATATCAAAGCTCCTCAGTTGAAAACACTAAAATGATAGAAAAGATGTTTAAAAACCTCTTTCCTCAGAAAGTCTTCAGTTCTAAGAACACTAAACTGTAACTTTAATAAGGTCATGTACACAGTTTACTAGTATTTAAATGAAAATGTTTGACCTATAAGCAGAAAGTTTATGGTTGTTGGATGTTGATTTTTGCTCTCTATTTCAAAGAAGAGGATGAGGAGGAGTTTTACTCAAGCAGCTCCTGAAACTGTTAACCTGCTGACTGAGAATATTTATATATAGTAAACATTGTATACAGAACAATATAGTCTACCTATTATATTACATTTTTATTGAGTTTTTTTTTTTTGGACAACCAAAATGTTTTGCGGACAACCAGATTTTGTCAACAGGTTGTCCGCTGGAAAACCTGAAAAAAATCCTTATGTCTACCCCTGATTTTTAAGTATTCAATGCATAGTTTATTGTTAAGCAGGTAAAGGAAAAATAGTTTTGGCCCTCAAGTCCTTCTGACTTTATGATTTTGGCCCATGTGACAAAATGTTTGGACTCCCCTGCTGTATATTGTTTAGCTATTGATATGACTAATTCTCTGTAACTCAGGCCTGCTTGTCTAACTTTATTTTCACACATTCTTCTATGATGAATCTAATGTTGTAAGTGTCCTTGGGTGTTCTGAAAGGCGCTTTTCAAATAAAATGATTATTATTATTGTTATTGATTGGGATCAGGGGGTTAATATGGTTAAACTAAGTGACTCACATGAACATAAATGAACACTGTGCTAGATTATCAGTGCATGCATAAAGTGTTAAAACTAATTTGTTCCTCTGTGTTTATAAAATAAATGATGTCATGCCATTTGTAATGCAGTGCCTTAATTTTCTTTTCTCTGATTTAGATTGCTCGCCTGGTTTTGATTGGAGGCACTAATTCAGATCACCTGATAAGACGAATGTTGGCAACTGTTATGACAAACACCCTGGCCAGTCGGTTCAACTGGGCTGGAAAGAAAGACAAGCGTTGTTCGGAAAGCAAGAAGCCATTCAAGGACACAACACTACAACACTGCATATTTGGTGAGCTTCCTCCCCTGCAAATTACATTATAGACTGCTGGTGATTCAGAATATAATTATGCTCTTAGTGTGCCATATAGTAAAAAATTATTTTGAATTTCTAAAATGTATTGCATCTTGTCTTTCATGCCTCTTCTGTATGAAATGCAAAAACAAACAAAAAAGGATTAATTTTGAATAAAGAAAATGTGAAAGTGCAAGCTATAAGAAATAATCAAAGGACAATGTTCTTGGTGAGCTTAATAGGTGCATGGATATGTTGTCAAGATCGAGTCAAACTAGACATTTGCTTCTCTTTCCAGTTCAGTCTAATTGGATGTTGAGCATTTAATTTAAAAAAATCACACCCGTGTGAAGTGAGTGCTGCTCTCATCACTGTACCTCATCAAACGTCATCTCATTATGGCCAATGACATTTTGCATCCTCACACAATATTTGTTTATACAAACACTCAAATTTGTCATATTCAGTGGGAATGTGTGGGACAGTTTGTGCACACACCAAAAGCAGAACATGGGAGATAGCACCTCTCAAAAAAAAAAAAAGAGGGGAGGGGGGTATACAATTTTATCAAATATACACCATCTTCCTCACTCTTATTTTTGTGTCTTTCAGCTGCTGCTCGGCAGTTTGACCCAAAGCTAACTGACAAGGACTACAGCGAAACTGTCAAGAAGTGGCTTCGTTATGCGCCAGACCGGGAGGGAGGCATCCCAAGGAACCAAAGTGATCCAAACCCAAGCCAAACGTGTCAAACCTAGGTTACCCCAACACATGCTGTTTCCCTTGTTCTTAGAGTACAAGTCTTAACCTCATGGACACTGTTATTACATGAACATTAGACTGTTCTGTCAGTTAAAAAGGAGTCAAATATGTTGACAAATACCTCATGGACACTGTTATTCCATGAACATTAGACTGTTCTGTCAGTTAAAAAGGAGTCAAATATGTTGACAAATACCTCATGGACACTGTTATTCCATGGACATTAGACTGTTCTGTCAGTTAAAAAGGAGTCAAATATGTTGACAAATACCTCTTGGACACTGTTATTCCATGGACATTAGACTGTTCTGTCAGTTAAAAAGGAGTCAAATATGTTGACAAATACCTCTTGGACAACGTTATTCCATGGACACTGTTCTGTCAGTTAAAAAGGAGTCAAATATGTTGACAAATACCTCTTGGACACTGTTATTCCATGGACACTGTTCTGTCAATTAAAAAGGAGTCAAATATGTTGACAAATACCTCATGGACACTGTTATTCCATGGACATTAGACTGTTCTGTCAGTTAAAAAGGAGTCAAATATGTTGACAAATACCTCATGGACACACTTATTACATGAACATTAGACTGTTCTGTCAGTTAAAAAGGAGTCAAATATGTTTAAAGAGACATGCATCTACTTGAATGACTTGCACTTCAGCCTGTTCTTGTCTCTTGATGTGCACTATAGTTCTACAAAATTAAAGACCCTGTTTTGAATATATATATTGGGCCTCCATCTTTTTTGTGTTGTTGCACATACTACACTGAGCTGTAGATATCCTGTATATGTTCTCTGCGTTTACCCATCCGTAGAATGGTTACAGCATTCATAGAGCAATTTGGGGTTTAGGGCAGTGGTTCTCATTCTCAAATTCACTTGTTGACAACCAAATTGACTGCTATTGGCCTGTGGACCCAATTTGTAATTGTATTTGTTTAATATGTCAGTGGAATGTAAGAGATTGGTATTTTATTACTGCACTGATTACCATTTAGATGATGGTTGAATCAAAATTGAATTAGTATTAGCTATGGTGGAAAACCTAACGTTGATTTAACATGCAAGTCACCGACCACTTTTTGTATAGTTTAAATGTCAGGCTTCAACATTGATTCAATATAAAATAAAATAAACCATGCATGTAGATCCAAATTTAGATGATGGTTGAGTCAACAATGATTTAGTATCAGTTATGATGGAAAACCGAACGTTGGTTTAACATTCAAGTCACCGACCACTTTTTGTACAGTTTAAATGTCAGGCTCTAGCATGGATTCAATATTTCGGCCTAACCATATTTCAGCGTTGATTCACTCATATTTTTCTATCTGGGTTTGGATCCCTGAGAAAAGAAAAAGACTTTGAAAGAATATTAAATGTAATTATTGTTATGGGCAAATATTTCATTCACAAGTGCCGTTTCTTTAAAACAAAACCATCTTTCCCCACCTTTCACAAGGAACTCTGCCACCTCTTCTCATCTATGAAATTCATGGAAAAACAACAAGCTGTGGACTTGTTTCAAATGATAAACGAACTGAATCTAATGGAAAACCCCTAGTTATTTTTATTCTCTTTATTCTTGTATTGTTTTTTGTTTTTTTTACTTGTGAGTTTGGAAGCAACCTGTGCTGGTTTTTTCAGCTTAGTTTTTATTCTGTATCATGCCATGTTTGTTGTACATACCATAGATATAATAAACATGTATATTATATCTATGGTACATACTGTTAATAAAGTAAAAAAAAAAAAAACTAGCTTCCGGGTAGCGGTAACAGCGGACCAATGAGAAACCTAAACACGTTTTGACCTTTTTTTTTAAATTTTTTATTAGTGATAAACAAAAGTAACAATGACAATGACAAAACTCACAATAACATGTCAAAAACACCGTCAATATCTCATACAAGAATCACATCTCCTAAAGACTATAATACATTCAGATTGCAAAGGTTCAAGAAAAGTCTCAATAATACTTAAAATAAGTCCTTCACAGAATAAAAAAAGAAAAAAAAAAGGGAATTAAAAGATGAAAAATAGAAAAAAAATAACAATAAATCAAAAAAAACATACAAATCAGGGGGCTAGAAACTAAAAAACTTCCATTAACTCATATAATTTTATTGCATTTTCAAACACGTTTTGACCTTAATATAACAGGTCACAAAAACAGTAGCGATACAGCTGGATAGATCCGAAGCAGAGGAAAAGTTTGACTTTCTGTAGAAGTGCTCCGAGTCCGACTCGCTGTCTCTGCTGCCTGGAACGAACGTACTAAGAGCGGTACAACTTCCGGTCCGGACAAGAAGTAGACGCAACCGGAAGTGGTTCAATACCAGGCGCACATCTTCAAAACACTCGATCGCAAGTGTTGTCGTTTGAACCTCGTGAGTGATGACGCTACTTTCTGCTTCTGTTTTTGTAGCTTTTTGTGCAAAATAACTGAATTAGCATAAATATGATACTTTTATTTAACTTCTCAAGCCTCTATACCTGTGGGTTCGAGATGGTGTAGAGGCAGGGCATCTGACTCAATACCGGAAGGTCACGGGTTCGATCCCCGGTCGGTCACGGCATGTCTCGTGTGTCCCTGGGCAAGACACTTAAAATCCCGACTTGCTCCCGGTAGGACCGTGGGAAACCGTAAGGCGGTGCCGCGGTAGTACTACCGCTACCGGAGTATGGTGTGTGTATGAATGGGTAGATGGTTGGTGCTTTGGTGTACCTCGCATTTACCAATGATTTTACCATACCTTGCTAACGATGCATCTACATGTATTATTTTGGTAAAGCATTTGGGAATTACCTCCTCTTTGTATTGATGCTAAAGTGAAACATTCATATTAGTTACTTTAATTTAACTGCTTTTAATCAAACTATTAATGAAAAAAATTTAACTCAAATTTTTGTTGTTTTGCTCATAAAACTTAGAATTAAGGAGACAAACCCAGAGTAAACAAGGAAATGTATGTTTGCAGTAGTATGTACTAATACTTATTCCATTCATTCATTAAACGACTGCAATGATGTTTAAAAAAACATGACAAGTCCCAATCAATAAGAATAATGAAGATTATTATTGTTTGAACTGATTGTTTGAAAAAAGGGGCAGATATAATAAGATTTATTCTTCTTTCTGCTACCTTTCATTTTTTTATATTTTGTACGTTATCATTTATGGGATTGTTTTGTGTTATTTGTTAAAAAAAATTAATATATAAAAAATAAGGTAGACGAAAGGATTACAACTATTTAGTGACGTAGAAAGACTGTCAAATGATGCAAACAGACAATACAGTGACAATTTAGAAGAAACAAAACTAAATTAAAAACTAATATAAGGATGTTTAGTACAAATCCTGATTATTTTTAGTGTGCTATCACTTGTCATGCCAGAACAGACAAAAACAAAGGCAGTCAGATAGAGTTATTTGTCGTTCACATCACATGTGGTGGAACAAAATTGTGCAGGGTCCAAGTTACATCCAACAAAAGTATAAAATGTAAAAGAACAGTAATAAGATAAGAAAAGTGTTAACTAAAAATACACTATGCACTAGTAGTACTAAAACAATATGCCTAACAGCAGCACGAACATGAGTGTGTGAGCAGATGAGCACGAACGAACACATCAACATGAAACAGATCAGCAGCAACATGAAACAGATCAGCAGCAACATGAAACAGATCAGCAGCAACATGAAACAGATCAGCAGCAACATGATGTAATTTTTTTCACAGTGACTACTCTGATTAGATATTCATGAGTCTGACAGCCTCAGGGTAGAAGCTGTTCCTCAGTCTAGTGGTTCTACACTTATGGTGCATTCAGACCTAACAGCGTTTCAGCAGCAGGAGTGTCCAGTTTACATGCAAAGTCAATGGGGGACGCGCTTCCAGCCGCTTCTTGGCGTCGGGCGTCACGTCGCGTGCATGTTGAGCGTGCTGGAAAGCGTTTTCCGTGCACGTGAACCGGCTTCAGCCTCCAAACCACTAGCCTGGTTAAAACCAGACCCTTGTCCTTCACTTCGCTTTGTACTAGGGTCTGGGACTTGTCCCATAGACAACGATTTCTCCGGCAGATTTTTGAATGGACCAATCAGAGAACAGAAGGCGGAGTTTTGTTAGTTTAGCCTGGCGAGGCCAGGCTATTCAGATAAATAGCTCAGAAACCACTCGGTGGATATTTTTTCTGCTACCAGTGTGTAATTATATGGCTCTAATTTACTGACTGTTGGCCTAGATGAAACATTTGAGATAAAATTCGATTTTTTATCATTTATTTTCGTAGCGCACCCGAGGCTGTTTGGAAAATGTCAAACCGAAACTATTTAAATCCAGCAGATTTGACCATTTCGTGAATTGATTTAGGAACTGTTAAGCTCAGGAACCCTTCTGATATAACGTCAGCTAAGAAATATATTTTTTCTCAGCAAAGAAATAATAGTTTTTTACCTTGTTTTCATGAAAATTCCTTTGTGGCGGCAGCCATTTTGACTGTCGACGTCGTTCAAAACTCCGCCTTCTGCTCTCTGATTGCTCAGGAACACTTCTGATATAACGTCAGCTAAGAAATATATTTTTCTCAGCAAAGAAATAATAGTTTTTTACCTTGTTTTCATGAAAATTCCTTCGTGGCGGCAGCCATTTTAACTGACGACGTCAGTCGACGTCGTTCAAAACTCCGCCTTCTGCTCTCTGATTGGTCCGGTCAAAAATCTACCGGAGATATCCTTGTCTATGAGACAAGTCCCAGACCCTAGTACAAAGCGAAGTGAAAAGTGTGTGTGCTGGGTGAGTGTGGGGTCCTTCATGATGCAGGTGGCCCTCTTCCTGCATCTGGAGGTGTAGATGTCTGTGATGGTGGTCAGGCTGACTCACCGTCACAGAACAAAGACAGAACCAAGACTGAACAAAAGATCAGTTCTAGCAGGAAAGGATCACAAAAGGTTTTAATTTTGACCCCCAAAAAATGACCAAAAGTATATTCAGTCCAGTAGGATTATGTAAACAAAATAAATGCTAATTCAGTGCAAACTACTGTAGTAAATAATGTTGTTGGCAAGGTGTTCCAACATGTCCACACAGGTGTGAAAACTTGTGACAAATGACACAAATTGAATTCAAAATAAATGCTAACAGTACAAATACTAAGATGAACCAAATGATCTCAAAGTGATGCACAACAGCATTAAGGTTGACAACATACAGAGCTTGTCTCTTTCCATCTTAAATGCTTGTTTATTATTATTAAAGTAAATTGTCTTGTTGTATACTGGTAATTTGTTCATGCAAATTTTTATTACAAGTACTTAAAATACATTTTAAGAGCCTCAAACATTTATTTTTCAGTTCTACAATGCCACTGTCTACACAATCTCAAGGTGAAGATGAACAGTACGTTTTAGTGGCTACTTTGGATAATGCTCGCAGTCTCTCCAACATTCTGAAAGCCATCGGCTTTAAGGACCACGCCATCTTCACTGCAACACCCAACGGGCTGAAGGTCACTGTGGAGGACTGCAAATGTGTGCAAGCCAATGCCTTCATCCAGGTGTGTTTGTCTGCCGTTGCTTTAGAGCATGAAGAAATAACGAGTTGCGTTTAAAACCCTTTACAATAGTTGTGTTTATTCTAGGCAGATATTTTCCAAGAATTCACAATAAAAGAGGATCTGGTTGCTTTTCAAGTAAACCTCACTGTTGTGCTTGACTGCTTATATATCTTTGGAGGAAGCACGGCTGCAGGTAAAACTCCAATTAAAGGGCATGTTTAATGTTAGTTTTAGGGGCAGAAAAATAATATTTAGAGGTAATACGGTAATTTTGGTAATCCTCCCTGCTTTCCAAATTAATAGCAAGAGCCTTACAGCCACAGATCGGGGGTAAAACGCTGAGCCTTAAAAAAACGTGCGGTTTTGGAGTCACGTGACGTAGAAGGAGGAGGCGAAGTAGTCAGAAGTTGTTGTATTGTATATTGAATTGTATTGAAGCAAAAGGGCAAGCAGGATTTCACCAACAGAAGCGTCACGACCAACTCCGTGATTTGTAGTGCGCACTTCCGTCAGGAGGATTAAAACGACAGCGACCTGAACGAACACAGGATGTGCTTCAGAAGTAAGGACAAGATCAGGCTGAAATCCGCTGCAGTACCATCAGTTCACAGCAGTGGGACCGACAGAAGCGAGCAAGATCCACCGGGACCTGATGCAGCTGTAAACAACAATGGCGGCTGCCAGCTGCAGTCTCTCCGGAGCTCCATACCGTCCAGCAGCTCGTAAATTGGAAGTAGCCAGGGTATGTTTTTGAAGAACGTTTATTGGCAGAATATAATTTTATTAATTTTTTGGTTGAAATGGTTGAAAGTGGTTTAGGAGCTATAAATTACGATATACACTGAACTAAACCGAAGCAAGCTCGACACGGTTGTGTGTCTTAAAAAAATGAATGATGTTACATTTAATTATTTCGTTTTTATTTATTTTATTTTTATACTACATTTAATTAAATCTCTTTAAATCTTCAATCGTTTTTTTGTTTTAATCATATAAAATAATAATATTAACTTACCCAAGCTTTATCATACTCACGCACAGTTTTTTCCTCTAACTTCTCAGCAATAGCTCATTGCAGCTCCACACTGTCACACCTGCAGCCTCTGTCCTCCCTCCCACACATATTTGAGGGCATAGACTTTATTCCATTTAATAAATTAATAATACAATATGACATTGATAATAAATGTTTCCTACAATACCAACAAATTAAGTCAATTGTAAAAAAGATATTTAAGCTTAAAACATTGTTGGAAACACCAACATGTGTGTTAGAGTTTATTAATTTTCAACCACCCAAATTATTATCTAAAATATACAAAAAACTGTCTAGAATCGATGACTCGATTACATGTACACTACCTGTTGAAAAATGGGAGTCAGATTTATCAATCAACTTTGAACAAAAAATTTGGTCTCAGGTATGTTCAAATACTTTTAAATTGACTAGAATCTCCAATTTACAATTAATACAATATAAGGTTCTCTATAGAGTACATTATACAGGTCAGCGAATGTTTAAGATGGGTTTTACACCATCTAGCAACTGCTCACAGTGCATAAGTAATATACTTGATGATTATATTCACGCACTCTGGTTCTGTCCACCCGTTCAGAGGTTCTGGGTACAGGTATGTGAGGACTTGTCTAAGTGTTTGAAATTTAATACCCCTCTCTCTCCATCTGTTTGCTTATTGGGTATCTTTGATGATGTTGTGGTGGACCACTAGGGGGGCTCTACTCACACCCAGTGGACCGAAGGCCTTGCAGGATGTTTTATTGTGAAAAGCCGGAGGACCGGATGTTGTATTGGATATATAAGGCGGTGTTGGGTGCTTCAAAGAAGGCTCACCAGCGTCTCTACTTTCTCCGCAAGCTGAAAAGGGCTGGAGCTTCAACCCCCATCATGAGCACCTTCTACAGAGGTGCCATAGAAAGTGTCCTGACCAGCTGCATCACTGTGTGGTTTGGTGCATGTACTGCATCCTGCCGCAAGAGCCTCCAGCGCATTGTGAGAGCAGCTGAGAAGATCGTGGGCACCTCCTTGCCCTCACTGCAGGACTTACACAGCAAACGCCTCACTCGGAAAGCCCACTGCATGGCAGGTGATCCCACACACCCACTACACAGCTGCTTCAGACTGCTGCCATCAGGGAGGAGACTGAGGAGTCTCCAGGCTCGAACCAGCAGACTGAGAGACAGCTCTGTTCATCAGGCAGTCAGAATGCTAAACACTCTGCCTGCTCTGCCTCCCCTCCCATTTGAACTGCCTTAACACTAAAACTTTCTCACATATTATCACTCAACACAAAGTTTTTAACACTAGACTCTGTGTCACCAAACGGGTTTTCACTAAACTCTCGGTCATGTGCTCATACAGTTTGCACTACTTCTCATACTTGCACTAATGTCTGTATTACATCACTGCCTATAATCATAATACTGTTTACATTCTCTGTTTACATTTATTAATACTGTTTACTTTTATTACTACTGCTTACATGTAATTACTACTGTTTACATTTATTTACACTACTCTAATATCTACACCACTGCTGGTACATATACAGTGTGCTCTGAACGGTCTTATTTAGGGATGCCCAATGTGCCTTACTGCATATGCCACTTTTTGCCTCTACAACAACATCAACTACTACCTCATACATATACTGTGTACATTGACTCATACGCTGCTTTGCCACTTTGCAAATGTCAATGCTAGAAACCTTTAGTTTATTTTAGTTATACTTTTTATACTCTTTTTTTATACCACTATGCAAAAAAACTCAGGACAGTGTTAGTTTTACTATTTTATGCTTATGTCTATTATTATATGTTTCAGTGTTTCAATGTTTAGATGTTTACTGTTGCACCGAGGGACTGAGAGAAACGCAATTTCGGTCCTGTGTATGTCCTGCACTGTACATATTGCAGATCTGACAATAAAGTTGACTTTGACTTTTGACTTTTTTTTTGACTTCCCGCCAGTTTAGTAGGAGTTGATTAAAAGTGAAGATCTACATCCCGTCTCCTGTGTCGTCTCTTCACCGCCTCCTACACTGGTGACCCTCGTGAATTGACTATGTCGATATCTGAAGCTCCAGCCAGCGCTCTTCAGCTGTCCGCGGTTGTGGAACCTCCACCGGCGGCCCCACTCGCTTTTGCGGTGGCCGTTAAAATCCCGGACTTCTGGCTGCACGCACCTCAGTCGTGGTTCGCCCACATCGAATCACAGTTTGCTCTTCGCGGGATATCTGCAGACGACACCAAATACCACCATGTGGTCGCTTCACTGGACCCATTGTCCACCCAGCGGGTAATGAGCCTGCTCCAGGACCCTCCTGCACAAGGAAAATACGACGTCCTCAAAGAACTCCTTCTGCAGCGTTATACACTCTCAGACGCGGAGCGCGCCGAGAAACTGTTTTCCCTCTCCGATTTGGGCGATGGCACAGCTCTCGAGCTCATGGAAGGCATGTTGTCTTTGAGGGGATCAGCAGACTGTGAGTTTCTCTTCCTTCACCTCTTCCTCCGCCGGCTCCCGGCTCCAGTGCGCACCGCACTGGCCAACTCCTCATTTCTGCAGCAGAAGGATTACCGCTCGCTGGCCCGCGAAGCCGACCGCATCCTGCTGGCTGCGAGGACCTTCGCGGTCCAGGCGGCGGTCCCCGGATCTCCAGCAGCACCTCAGCTTCAAGCAACGCCCTCAGCGCCGGACAAGCCATCGGTCATAGCAGGCGTCGCTAGCCGCAGGCGGTCAGGAGCCGCCTTTTGTTTCTACCACCAGCGTTTTGGCGCCAAAGCACGGCGATGCATCCCGCCGTGTAGCTTCAAGCCGCAGGGAAACGAGAACGCCAGCGCCCGCTAGCAGTCGCGGCCGTTGGCGACAAGGAAAGGCTGCTTTTCATCGAAGACTCGAGGTCGGGGAGGCGGTTCCTGGTGGACTCTGGCTCGCAGAAGAGCCTCGTTCCCCCGACTGGCTCCGACAGGTTGGCAGAAGGCTGCGGGCCGCAGCTAACCGCGGCTAACGGCTATCCCATCAAGACGTTTGGCGAAAGGTTGGTGACTGTGTGTTTCCATGAACGGGACTTCCAGTGGAACTTTGTGGTAGCTGCTAGCTCAGTCCCTATTTTAGGGGCTGATTTTCTTTGTGCTCATGGACTCCTTGTTGATGTAGCTAACAGGCGTTTAATCGATGCTGTGTCTTTTTCGTCACTGCCTTGTGAGACGCGAGGAGCTGGGCCTTTAATGCATGCTAACTTTTTAGCTTCGGGTAATGTGTTTCAGCGTTTATTGTCTGACTTCCCCTCGCTGACTGTTCCTGATTTTGCAAACACAAACACAAAACATGGGGTCGAACATTATATTCCCACAACGGGCCCCCCGGTGTTCGCACGTGCACGCCGCCTCGATGCTACTAAGCTAGCAATAGCACAGGAAGAGTTTGCTAACATGGAGCGTTTAGGCATCGTGCAACGCTCAAACAGTCCGTGGGCCTCCCCCCTGCACATGGTGCCCAAAGCAGACGGCAAATGGCGTCCATGTGGGGATTTCCGCCGCCTTAATAACATCACAGAGAACGATCGTTATCCCATCCCCCACATCCAGGATTTTTCAGTGCACCTGGCTGGGACCTCCATTTTTTCTAAAGTAGATTTAGTACGGGGGTACCACCAGGTTCCTGTGCATGTGGAGGATGTCCCTAAGACCGCTGTTATCACGCCTTTCGGCCTTTGTTTGAGTTTTTGCGCATGCCTTTTGGTCTTAAAGGTGCAGCACAACGAAGGCAGGAGGCTGACCAGAGGGCTGCTTTCAATCAAGCGCTCCTTGGGGTGCTGGAAACGGTTGCCCGTTCCATGGCAAACCGATAAGTTACGAGAAATGTATATTTCTAAACCTTAAAAAAAAAAAAGCTTGTTTTGTATGCCTTAATTTTTAATAAAAACACAACTGTAAGTCGTGCTTCCATCTTATCTTCAAAAGTGAAGCGCTTACAGCATTTTTGTTGTAAGTCAATAGTGTAGGATAAGCAAAGTAACTTTGTTTATTTTTAACCTATAACGACACTGGTGAAGATTCTATGTTATCCTTTACATGTCAAATCCAAACCGAAGATTCTATGTTATCCTTTACATGTCAAATCCAAACCAAAATGATTTAAAAAAAACATGACTTTCCTTTGAAGCGAAGACATTTTGCTAATCATCTGAGGAGCAATCTCTATTTAATGAAAAATGGAGTGTGTGAATCAAGTTATAAAGCTGTTGTGTTCTGTAAGCTTGCATAATGGAGATTGTTCGGCATGTGCCAATCTCCATAACCCAAGCTCACGGCAAAGCACAGCTTTATAACTTGAATCACACACACACTATTTTTCATTAAATTGACAAAGGTCCTCAGATGATTAGTGACAGTTACAAATAAGGAGTAGCTTTTCTATTGTTTTGTTTTATCTGTAATGAGTAATGGAAATTGTAGCCATAATACTGTATATCTCCATGTTTTGTAAATCATTCTACATGGCAGTGCAGTTATAAAGGTGTAGGATTTGTGTAATCTGTTTATAATCATCCTCATTCAGGAGTTTCTCCATCATAGCATCTCAAACACCTGTGGCCTGATGTCCATCCTGTGGATCCAGCAGCCTCTGCAGCATGTTTACCCAAGGTCAAAAAATATCTCCGTGAGTTTGACTGGTAAAATGGAGCACAGCAGGATTTAAATTTAAAACACTATCTCCATGTTTTTCAAATCATGTAGTTTTTTAATGGATAGAGGATCAAATCGAAGTTAAAAAAAGCCTAGCTTCCTCTTGCTAAACATCACTTCAATTGTTCAGATAATGTGCGATAGCTGGTGAAGATTCTCAGTCGTCCAGGACATGATGAAATCAAAAAAAGGCGTTCAATACAGGATCAACTGGACTTTATTTGTTGCAGCAAACGTTTAGACTTCTGTCCAGAAGTCTTTTTCAATTCTGAAAAAGACTTGAATTGAAAAATACTTCTGGACAGAAGTCGAAACGTTTTCTGCAACAAATAAAGTCCAGTTGATCCTGTATTGAACGCCTTTTTTTTATTTAATGTGCGATAGCTTAATTTAATAAGCTGCAAGGTTAAGCATAACCACTAAAAGGTTATTTCAGAGTCCAATGTAATGTAGTTTATTAATAAGTAATGAACTAATTGTAAGGTTTAATTTTTGTATATACACAAATATATATAATTCAACTTCAAACAAACGTTATTTATCCCAGAG
>JBBPBX010070436.1:2662-13634 GCA_038048925.1 Garcialebias charrua | reverse complement strand
ATTGAAAAACAACTAAAATCAAGAGGGACTACCGGTAAATTGGAACATACCTTGTTCAACTGAATATGTTTTCTTAATAATTTATTTTTGTTTTTACTTTATTGTGTTGTTTTGAAGTATAATTTGACTGAATTTGAAGCTAATATTTGATTTATATTTGAATTTTATTTAATCAAATTCCACTGGATGAGGCTTTAATCCAGACTATATGTACCGGTAATTATATTTTTTTAGATAAACTGTATATATTTTTCTGTATGGCACCCTATGACATTTGGGTCAACCTTCTTCTTTATAAACAACCAGTACTCTGAATTGTTTTGTACTGTTTACACAAATATGCGATTTAAAACAATTCCCATGTGTCACTTTATTTAAAACATTTTAAATTGATTATCAGAGTCAGATATTCTTTATTGTCATTTGCATCTCATGTGGTACATATGATGAAATGAGATATGTGCACAGGGTCCCAGTTACATCCAACAATAAAATGTAAAAGAAGAACAGTAATAACATCTAAGACATGAACTAAGAAAAACATCAACTAAATACAGTATACACTAAGTACTAATAGCATAAAAACATTGCTTCGAACAGAAGCACGAACAAGAGTCTGTATGAGCAGATGAGCTCAGATCAGCAGCAACATGAAACAGATCAGCAGCAGCATGAAACAGACAACAGTACTGTTATAACAGTGTTTACAAGGCAACATTAAAAAAAAATATTTAAAATGTATTTTTTCCGTTTAAGATTTCCAGCTTAAGATTTGAGATTTTAAATGTTATTTCCAAACATTCAGCTTTAAAAATGTATAAACAGCCAAAGCGGAACCACAGACCGGAAGGTGACAGTTTTGCATCGGAATGTGTTTAGTGTAACCCAGAGCCATGGCTCTGGTGTAACCGTTTGTCGGCTCCGAATGGTGACAGTTTTGCATCGGAATGTGTTTAGTGTAACCCAGAGCCATGGCTCTGGTGTAACCGTTTGTCGGCTCCGAATGTTTCATCGATAGATTTTTAGATTTATTTTCTTTTTTTCATCCTGTCCGCGATGCCTTCTGAAAGTTTAAGATGGGAAACTTTGCAGGCGTTAAAAAATTCATCCAAAGGAAAAGTCACTTTCGACCCGCGCTGGTCGGAAAGAGGCGAGGTGAGCTAGCTAAGCTAACTTAGCTTAGCCGACCGTTGGCGTTGATACTTTTCTTCTTGTTTGCCTCTGGTTAAAATTTTTACTGCATGCTTGTAACATTTAACTTATTAACTTAAAATAACAGAGCCAACTAAAAGTCTCTGGAAAGACTGTCTCATTAGAATATAAAGAAGTTTGGCAATTTGCACTGAACTTTTACTGCTAGACAACTTCCTTTTAAATTATTATTATTGATATTGTTATTATTATAGTTCCAACACTTGAGAAAACAATGGTTAGATGGAGTCTATATGTCAGAAGTCACATAAACCAACAAATGTCAACAACTACAGACCAATTTCAAAATTATGCATTCTTGCCAAACTGTTCGAAAGACTTGTCTGTGATCAGCTAACTGATTTCCTACAAGCAAACCATATTCTATCACAATTCCAGTCAGGATTCAGAAAACAACACAGCACCGTCACTACAGTTCTCAAAGTATTAAATGACATCATACATGCCCTGGACTGCAAACAATTCTGTGTTGCCCTATTTATAGACCTGTCCAAGGCATTTGATACAGTTGATCATAGACTATTGACAAACATCCTGGAACACTCTGGTCTATCAAAACTTGCAGTCTCCTGGTTCACCAACTACCTAACTGACAGAACGCAGTCTGTTCATGTAGCCGGATCCTCCTCTACTTTCTTCTGCCTCTTTTCCACCGCTCGGCTCGGCTCGGGTTGGATCGGCTCAGGTCGGCTCAGTTCGGGTCGGGTCACATCTATGTTCTGTTTCCACAGCTTTTTTGTACCCCTTCTGTGGGCGGGGTCCAGAATCCTACTCGTCTTACCACATGGTGGCAGTAGTGTTCCTCAAGCTATTTACTACAGTACTAGCCACCACTAGAAGAAGAACACAATAAAGACTTTGTTTCACATATTATCAATTCTATCAAAAACCACAAAGCTGATATTTTTCAAAAAAATCTAGTGTGATCACAACATGTTCATATACGAAATGTATCCTGTTGGAGTTATTTGAAATAAAATTCAATGTTTTATAGACATAAATGTGTCAACCTACGTCCATTATTTTCTACTTTGTTTCACATATTATCAATTCTATCAAAAACCACAAAGCTGATATTTTTCAAAAAAATCTAGTGTGATCACATCATGTTCATATACGAAATGTATCCTGTTGGAGTTATTTGAAATAAAATTCAATGTTTTATAGACATAAATGTGTCAACCTACGTCCATTATTTTCTACTTTGTTTCACATATTATCAATTCTATCAAAAACCACAAAGCTGATATTTTTCAAAAAAATCTAGTGTGATCACATCATGTTCATATACGAAATGTATCCTGTTGGAGTTATTTGAAATAAAATTCAATGTTTTATAGACATAAATGTGTCAACCTACGTCCATTATTTTCTACTTTGTTTCACATATTATCAATTCTATCAAAAACCACAAAGCTGATATTTTTCAAAAAAATCTAGTGTGATCACAACATGTTCATATACGAAATGTATCCTGTTGGAGTTATTTGAAATAAAATTCGAATTTTTATAATTTATTTTCGTTGTGCAAACACAGGTTTTGGAAAAAGTCAAAGCGAAACTACTTTAAATGCAGCACATTTGACCATACGTGACAATATTAAAGCGTGGTTAAGCTCAGGAGCCCTCGTACTATTAAAGTCAGCTATGAAATATATTTTATATCTGTTCATTGAGCTACATTTAAAGACATAAAGCCGCCCGCGCGCCGCGTGTTGCTCGTGGCGAACCTATTTTTTAAAATCGTGCAGTTTTGAGCAGTACGTGATTTTATTAAGGACACGTTCAGCTGAAGACCCATCTTTGCTATAAATTTAAAAAATAATAATTGTTTTTACCGTGTTTTTCATGTAAAAGTCCTGCCGTGGTCGCTTCCCTCGCTTCCGTAAAAACAGCTCTCGTCTCCTCCTTCCTCCTTCCGGAGCGGGTGAGCTCGCTTCAGTACCCCTCTGAAAGCAGCCCGAAAATCTCAGGAAATCTCGCGCGGCTCCGCTCGGAATATCCGGTGGAAAAGGATGAAAGGGGGTCTCTGCGACGCACATATGACGTAACATCCGACCCGAACCGACCGGTGGAAAAGGGGCTATAGATTATGGCAGTCAGACAATGTGGGCCACAGTGAGCAGTCCACTGCCATTCGTGGTACCTCCCCAAAGTCAGGACACTGACTGTCTAACAACAGGTACCGCTGAGGTAAAAAAGGATTCCCCAACTGAGACCACAGACCCGGTAAGTGAACCCTCAACTACAGGTGAGACAGAGGAGACTCAACAGTTGGTCCAGACTCTGGCCCATCACGAGGACCTCCTCTGCGAGCTGACACCTTCAGCGCTCCCTGACCACTTCCTACCACAGGTAGATGAAGGTGTGGAGATCCAAGAGTCCCACACCGATGACGCTGTACTGTCCTGTGGGACAGGTAATTCGGCATACAGCCAAGCTTTCAGTGAAGTCTTGGTTCAAGGACATCTGAGCCCACGTAGTGACAGTCTACAACACGCTGACAGTCACTTGGACTTCATTGTTACTGATTTTGAGGACCCCTCCTCAAACAAAAGGGGGGCAGACTCACATTTCCTACCACAGGTAGAGGACGGTGTAGAGGTCCATGGATCTCGCACCGAGAACGCTGTGCTGTCCTCTGGGACAGGTAATTCAGTTATCGTCCAAGTTTTCAATGAAACCTTGGTTCAAGAGCATTTGAATCTAGAACTACTCAGCAATGACATAGTTCTTACAGACTCAAAGAGCACCTCTTCATTCATGAAGTGGGAAGACATACATCACAACGACAGAGACACGCCTGCGATGGCGCCGACTGTTGTGACACACCTGCATTACGCAGAAAGAGGTAAACGTACAGAGGTACGTTGGCCGAAACCTATAAGGTTCCTGTACAAGGTTCCCCATAAACTGCGCGAACAGCTTAAACTAAACAATGGCATCCTAACTCGTGCCCATGGACGGACGTCCACACCTGTGTGCGTGGTCCCTCATGACCACAGGGGGGTGATGTTAGGCCAGGCCCATGTCAAGGACAAAGATTTCATTAACCCCGCAAACGACAAAGAGCTCGGAAACTCACAGACTTCATGGGAAAAGAAGGTCGTCCAAGCACAGGATAGTAAATAAGCTTAAACAGTTTAAACTATTCTAGTTGCGAAAAGAAACCGTTCCAACTAGAACTTAGAAACGCTAAGCATAAAACCCACAACAAAAACTAACCTTAACAACCGTTTAAATCTGCAGGATTTAATTGACATCGGTTATAAAGCTAAGAACTGTTTTTCTTGTGTGTGACGTGGAATCTGACGACCAGAGTGAGTTTGACGTAGTGAAACGTTGTTTTTTAGTTGCTTAATTGCTACTTTTGTGTTATTGAAGTTGTTATTGTTTTCTGAACACTCCCAGCCAAAAGAGGTTTTGATTGTTGATAAGTTGAAAACTTGAATGGATTTTAACTATGCCAACATGCTGTTCATTTTGTTAAAGATCTCAATCTTTGAAGAGTCATAGTAGATTAATACTACTTAAGGTACTATAATCTACACTGATCTCCCAATCATTTAGGTACTATAATCTACACTGATCTCCCAATCATTTAGGTAGAACCGATTCGATCGTTTCTATTCTAGATCTATTCATTTTGATGAGTCTCGCCATAGACTTCAAAATTTTTAGGGATTACCAAATCTTGCGTCGTTCGTCTAAAAGACAACAGACATTTAGACCAAACTAGTTTCATTTTTTTATTTTAGTTTAACCTAAACTAAATAATGAATGGAGGAATAGTTTGAATGAAGAGGCCTTCGTTACAGAAGCCCTCCACATTTCTATAGGTATAGATCCCTATATCTGATTTTTACAGCATTGATCCACCCCTTAATTGGTAATTGTAGCTGATCTAATCCATGATAGCTTACATACCAGGTGCATATAGGTAGGGCCTAATGTAAAATCCCAATCATAAGCCCACCTAAAACCACATAATTGCATGACACATTGAACCAGGGTGGCACCGACTGGAAGCCATCCAGCCTGCAACCTTCGANTTGAACTATTGAACATACAGAACAAAAGAACACACATAGAACAACAAATGACAATCTCAAATTACAATGATACATATAAACATGTACAAATATCTACTATCATACCTCCTAAGGTCAACATATTCTTAAACGAATTATCATATCAACCATCATAAATTTGAATTTAGGTAATAGTCTTATTTGAGAGTTTGCAAATAATATAGTACAAGTTTTTGTACTATGAAGTATAGGGGTATTTGAAATCAAATTTCGTAAGTTACAAAACATAACTATTAATTTTTATCAAGTACTGTAGGGCACATTTAATGAACTTATATAAAATAATATTTAATCAATATCATGTGATTTATTTGTTGTTTAGACTTTTTAAGGGTATTTCTATTTTGTTTTGAATGGCTTGAATCTACCCCTCACGTTAATTTGAAGTGCACCTTATATACTATAGTTGAAATCATCTGTGACATTTTACACAATCAGATTAATGGTAAATGTACTGTACTTATATACCGTAGTGCTATTCTATCTTATGAAGATACTCAAAGTGCTTTATAACACAATCTGTGCCCTCATTTACCCATCATTCTTCTGTATCTGTACAAAGAGCTTTATCACATTCATGCACCGATGGGACACAGATCGGAGGCAATGAGTGTCTTGCCCAGGTACACTTCGGCATTTGACTGCTGGTGGAATCGAACCCACAACTCTTGCATTGGAGGACGACTGCTCTAACCACTCAACCACCTCATGATCCTATTGCAAAAGAAGAGGGTGTTGATGTGTGTTTGTGGGAGATATTTTTTTGAGGGTTATAATAAAAAGTCATGCTGTGGCTTGAAACACAGGCCTCAACACATTTGACTTAGTTATCGTTATGGTAAAAATAAACACATTTGCAAGAAAAATGTTATTTTGTGATGGACATGCTTCATTATAGATTGTATCAGCTTTAAGTTGTCAAATTTTTTGGAAACTAAAGTGTAATTGATAAATAATTAAATGTATTTTTTGTTAATAATTATGCCTGCATTTATCCACAAGTAAGAATCTCTAAAATTTCAATAGGGATTTGAAGGGACTTTTTTTCTCTTTGTGCCTGATCTTCTTCAACATAAAACTGTTTTTATTCACTATGAATGAAGTCTTCCTTTGTTGTTTCAGCACATTTTGGCAGGTTGTAAAGAGATCTTCAGCTTATCGGCTCACACTGGAGTTATATTGGAGCATATTGACTCGGTGTCCCTGCAAAAGTTGTCCTTCCTAGACTCCAGTGTCAACTCTGCTCAGGAGACTCCAGCCTCAGTTTCTTCCACAGGATCCATCAGTGACCTCAGCAACAAACACACCACATCTTTGTCACCTTTATCTTTTAGGAACGGTCACATTCAGGTAACAGTCACCCTGAATGTTAACTGATCTAATAAAAGAAACCTCTCCAGTCTGTGATGGTGCGTGTGAGCGCTCATTCTCTGTCACCTTAATGTGCTGCAGGCTGTTGGTGAGGAAGTGAAGGATGAAAGTCCAGAGGCAGATGTCAGGGAAGTTTTCAGTCCTGGATCACCACCTGCCATTTCCCTGCTGTCGCCCAAAGCCATGGAAACTGCCGGACGTATCATCCGGTTCGAGCAGGAGCACCGAGAAAAGGCCAAGGTTAGACACAGACGTTCCTCATTAGTGCAACTTGTTTGTTATAAAATAAATTCAGATATGTGATCAGGGAGTAATTTTTAATGCTCAGGTTAAGAAAATATATTTTTGTTCTTGTCTTTTATTTGAGTATCAGTCAGTTGAGCTCATTTTCCTCAAGAATTGCATTCTTCATTTAACCTCAGAAAAAAATTGAGTCTTTTTGTTGTAGGATGCATCGACATTAACCCACACAAGAATACATTTTATTATTAAAGGCTATGCTTGTATTCATGTAAATTTTTTGAAACCAAACAGTGAAATTATATTTAAGAAGACTTTTCAATCATAGTCAAATTTTCTTACAAGCCAGTTTAGTTTTAGCGAACTAAAAACTTTCATGACTCGTAGGACCTTGTTTATTTTTCTCTCTGAAAGTCTCATCTGCCTGTTGTGTTAAACCTTCGGCGCAGATGGCGCTCAGACAGCGGCAGGAGATGCAGGAGAAGCTGGTGGTGGCGGTGGCGAATGCAGAGTCGGAGCAGCTGAAACGCTTCGAGGAGCTGATGGAGCTGAAGCAGAGGCAGGAGTTCCAGAGCATGAGGGACATGATGGACAGAGAGTGAGTGCAGAAAACATGCAGACCGAGGATTTTTATGTTTCTGAGTGATCCAAAGTGTTTCCAAATCCAAACCGTTTTGCACTGCAGAACTAAAGAGAGCATGGGGCGTCAAGAGAAACTGAAGGAGGAGCAGCGACACAGAATAAGGGTAGGATTCAACAACGCTTCGTTAACCCGCTGCTGTTTATTAATTTCTGAGCCAGGAAACGGAAATACTGTGAATATATTTTGAGAAGAATCGAAAACTAAAGTTCTTCCTGCAGCTTTAGATTTTTTAAAAGTGTTTTCCTGTTCATCTTTACTTTTTGCTGTAAAAAATATCTCAAAATGATCTGCGGAAACTTTTTGATTGTGAGTAATGTTAGGGGAGATTACAGGGGACACTATATTGTGTTAAACAGTAATATATATAATTTTCTGTCTAAATCAAATGCAACTACCTGTAGTTTGTTTTATGTATCAATGATATCAGATTTGGCAATATTTTTCCTTAAACTGAGGGAAACTTTCAAACCCTGCTGCTTTCTTTAATACTGTAAGTAAATCATAAAAATGGAAAGTCTTGTCAAAGTAAGCTTTATTTTTAAAACCTCCTTTAAAAACATTTTTAGAAAAACACATGAATTTGTATTGTTGTAATGCTTCTGAACAATTTTCTAATGATTTTTTTAAATTTCTTTAATTTAAAAAACATAACCTAAAGTGAAAACTTGGAATTTGATGCCAGAAACTCACTTAAGACCTTAAAGGTGCTATGTGTAACTTTCTGTAGAGTGCAGAACTTAGAAAAATTTTCAACAGGCAAAGCATTCTGATCCCTCCCCCTCAGAGCCATATATGGCTCTGAGGGGGAGGCTCTGCTGAGATTCAAATTCAAGCTCTGTTTTTATTGGCTGATTCAAATTCAAGCTCTGTTTTTAATTGGCTGGTTACAAACTCTGTTTTTATTGGCTGTCATTGTCCTGGTCACTCTGTGTTTTTAGTGTTTTTATAAATGCTGATAGAGAAGCAAGGGGACTATAGTTTTTTTCAGAGATTACTTTGTCTAACATCAGTTTGTCAGTAGATAGTGACAGAGTGAAGAAATATGTTAAAAATATATTGTTTGAAAAGTTACAGACTACATTACAATCTTACATACCCCAGCTTTAAGAAAAAGAAATGCATCAAAGTTTTGTCACATCAGCAGATTAATTAGACAAAGATGATTTTGCTAAACTCTGTGATGAATGTCTGGTTACAACCAGATCCTCAACCTGCGTTTGAGGGAGGCGGAGCAGCAACGTCTCCGGGAGGCGGAGCTTGAGAAGCAGAGGCAGACAGAGGGCAGAGAGAGGCTGCGTAACCTCAACAGCATCCAGGAGGAGATCCTGCAGCTCAACCAGCTGCTGGAACCGTCCACGCAGACCGACTGCGACCTGCCGGCGTCCAGCCTCGACTCATACAGTGCCCGCGGCAACCAGCTGTGCTCCCAGGTGTCGGAGGTCGTGAGGAAGACTGCAGAGGTTAGTTTTAATGCTAATTGTTCTTGCAGATGAAGAAACATCTGAGATGATAGTTCTGTGAGATGTTTGTACGTCTAGGCAGAAAAAAGGCAAATTTTATATATTTGTTTATTTAAATTATTTATTAATTTCAGATATAAAAAAAAACAAGAAAACTATTTACAAAACAACGAGAAACAAAACAATACATGAAATGAAAGGCCACAGAAGAAGAAAAAAAATCTTATATCTGCCCCTTAAACAAAATTATTTCAAACACTCAATTCAAACAACAATCACATATACAAAATGTAACATGATAAATAACTCATCACACTAAATCATATATAGTAATTAGGATATAAACCAACTTATGAATATTTATTCAGAAATCTAGTTTTAATCTTTTTTTTTTTTAACATAGACATTGACTTTGCAGCTTTAGTATCGTTTTCCAAACCATTCCACAGACGTATTCCCTGAATTAAAATAGACTTACAGTATTTTCTGGTGTATAGGTCGCACCTGTGTATAGGTCGCATTGTCCAATTATCACCAATAGATTGGAAAAATCCCTAGATAGGTCGCACCTACGTTTAGCTCTGCTGCAAATGTCTGCCACAGGAGCGCACAGCAAGGCTTTTAAGAAGATTAACACTTAAAAACAATTATTTGTTTGATAAAAATTATAGCAAATATATGTCTGAGCTGAACTTTTCCTTAATAAATGAACGTAATTGTGAAATGAGCTGGATTTAAACATTTGTTTTGCCGAAAGTAATAACAAGCCATATATAGGTCGCACCTGTGTATAGGTCGCAGGCCTTGAAAAAAAAACATAAAAAGGTGCGACCTATACACCGGAAAATACGGTACTCCTTAAGCTAGTTCTGTGCTGTGGTATAACAAAAATATCTGTTCCCTTAAGATTGTAGGTACTTTTCCTTTTTATAAAAAGCGTTTGGATATTTGATATTATGTTTTATATATTTCTTTGACCAAAAAAAAAAATCGCATTTATTCTAGTGTTCAAACGTTTTTATTACTGGAGAAAAATGGGGCTTCACAAAGACCTTTTCATTTTTGTCTTTCTACAAAGTTGGTTGTTTTCAAACTAGTGTTGATATCCACAAAATCATATAATTTAAATATAATCACAAAAGCACTTGAGTTATGTCAGACTGCAAAAAGGCTCTTATTTAAAATCAAACTTGGCTCTTTTTCTGCAAATGAATCCAGACAGCTTCCTTTCTTCTGGTTCTGGTAGCACAAACCATCTTAAGTTTCCCTTTCCAGTGTCAGTCCATTAAACGGTTCTTTAGGTGAGGGACTCATTTATGGGTTATACACAAAATCACCCAAAAAGTGTCTTTAAGTAAAAACATAAAACAAAGTCTTTTTTGCACTGTAAAAACTGAGATTTGTTTAACTTTGAACAAATATACAGTAGTTTACTGGTACTTTTATTCAAGTTTGCCATAACTGCATTTCTTTAGTTGTCTGAAAGCAGCACGCAGATGGTTTTGAATAAACGACTAAAGATAAAACTAAAACTTAATGACAAACAAACTGGAACTGGATTGAACTTCAGTTTACATTTTATTGTTGGATGTAACTGGGACCTTGTGTACATAATTTCATTCCACCACATGTGATGGAATGACAATAAAGAATCTCTGAATCATAGAGGCTCGCTCGTGTGAATTCTGCAGTGGTTGGCATGTAGACATGAGAAAGTCCAAGTAAAAACATTAAATAAAAGAACAAAACTGCTGGAAGTAGACTCAGATTTTACAACGGTTAAAAAAAGTATAATCTATAATCTATTAAGCATTGGGAATAATTGTGTTAATGCAACAAGATGCACTTATTCATCATTTTTCTTTCATTCCATAGTATGTTTTCTTTTAAATCTATCTAATCTTTGAAGTTGCTCAGTTAATTGTTGAAATTCTAATTTAGAGTATTTAAGCTTT